>PVJS01004869.1:0-66923 GCA_004027185.1 Glis glis | reverse complement strand
TATTCAATCCCCGGTACCGCAAAAAAAAAACAAAAAAAAAAACGAAGACAGTGCTTCATCCTCTTGGGGGTCCTTCTGTCCTTCATCACATGCAAGGTCCCAGGGCAAGGTGGCCAGCACCCAAAGGAACATAGTCCCAGAAGAGCAGGCTCAGAGGGCATGCAGGACATCAGTGACAATCTCCCCCACCCATTAGGCACATGTGGAAAGCCCTGACTGATTGCGCACTCCATTCTCTGCCAAGTGATGCCCTCCGCCATGTTGTAATGCAACAAGAAGGCCCTCACCAGATGCAACTTCCCAGCCTCCAGAACTGTGAGCAATAAATTTCCTTTTTTTATAAATTACCCAGTCTCAGGTTTCCTGTTATAGCAACAGACTAAGGTAATGAGTGACCTTGGCAAGTTACTTGTGTCTCAGTTTCCTTATTTGTAAGATGGGAATAACAATATCTACCTCACAAGCTTCTTATGAGAATTAATGTATATAAAACACTTTAAAAGTTGTTGAATGCATAAGTCTGCATTCAACAAATGTTGATTATTAATATTCCCCAAGTAATTCATAAAGATTTCATGGTTGCTCGCTCTGAGCCAACCCTAGCTGTCCCTAATGAGCCTCGTTCATGTCGCCTTGGCTTGGCTATCAACTCTCAGACAGCTTTGGGAAGTTTCTTTGGGTTTCTGTGATATGATGAGCTTCCTTCCATTTTACCAACTGATCGGCTCATCATTCACTCCCCACTTGGCCATCCGTTCCTCAATTAACATTCATGGAGGATCTATTATGTGGCCTCAAAGTGTGTGGTAGGTGCAAAAACAGACAGTGAGAATCAACAAAAATTATAAATAGCAAGAAAAACATCCTTCTCCTAAATAGGCCACAGTTTAAATTGTCTTGATTTCTGATTCTGACAATATGGTGTAGGTATCTAGATGGAGCCAAAAACTGAACCCAACTAAAAATATGAGATAAAATATTTCTAAACTTATTAATAAATAAGTTAAATAAGACGAGTTAATAAAATAAATGGGTAGATAATAAAATAAGGACTATGCAGGCCAAATACTAAGTAAAGGAAGAAACCCAGAGAGGAAGGATCATTTGCTGAGCCAGGTAAGCCTGAGGTTTCATTTCTATAGCCACAGGACTCAGAAAAGAAGAGGAAAGAGGAAAGGCGTAGGCCTGTTCTTGTGCCACTCAAGGTATGGAATTCAGGAGAAAACACCTCTACCCACTCAGGGACCCCAAAGAATCACACCCTCATTGTAAGGGTGAACTAGAAATAAGCCCTTACCCTCATACATGTCTTTTATAGGAGTCTAAAAAAGTCAGGAAAAAGAAAATTGCCTCTCTGGAATGTGGTGCTGAATAGAAAGGGGCGTACAGCCCTAACGGATTCATAAACAAGATGGTTCATGTACACCTTTGTCGCCCAAGTTCACACTGTCTGGTGTCTAAAGAGCGTTAAGTGGAGAATTTAACTTACACTGGTCAGAGGCAATTAGTGATCCTAAGTGTATGACAGTAACACATACAAATCCTCTTTGGGAAATTCACCTTTATCTTAGGACTCAAAGAATCCTTCTCCCTGCCCACCAAATAGGTAGCTCACAGTCAAAATTTGTGTGTGCATACACACACACACACACACACACACACACACACACACAGCATCATGAATTAAAACCTGAAGAAAAAACATACAACATAAATCAGACCCTCAAACGTTTCAGATACTGGAATTATCAGGCATGGAACATAAAATATGTTTACCATATCTCAATAACTAAAAGAGAGGCTTGCAAATATGAGTTGCAAATATTCCTTTTTAAAGGTATCCAATGGAGCTCCTAGAATCAAAATCTGATAAAGAAAATTCCAAATGTATTAGTTTTATAGGAAAATAGACATGGCTAAAAAGAGAATTAGTGAACTGAAAAACAAAATTGATGAAATTATCCATAATGCCAGAGGGTCAAAGATGGAAAATATAATGGAGAAGCTAAGAAGCATGAAGGATAAAATTGAAAGGTCTAACACTTAACTGAGATACCAGAAGCAAATAATGGAGCAGAAGCAATATTTGAAGAGATAATGGCTGTGAATGTTCCAAAATTGATCAAAAAGTCCACAGATTCAAGAAGCCCAACAAAACAAGTAGGAGAAATTCACACCTAGACTGGTCTTGGTAAAACTACAGAACATCAAAGAAAAATAGAATATTCTTAAAAGCAACCAGAGAAGAAAAGCAGACTACCTTCAAGGAACCAGCACTGAACCTGGGAGCTAATTCCTCAATGACAACCATGGATGCCAAGGTCAATAGATCAATGTCTTCAATGTACTGAGAGAAAGTAAATGCCAGGCCAGAATTCTACACTAAGCAAAAATATTTCAAGAACAAGAATGAAAGAAAGACATGTGTAGGCTACTTAACTGATCTCTTTAGAAATCCACAAGCTCAATACTGCTGGGAGTCAGGTAGGAACCAGAGAAGAATGAAGAAGATGGGTGAGAACCGAAACCAAAGTGCAGGGCACCTGTGTCTCGTCCAGAGTGGGCACCTTTCTGGGTTCTAGCTGATCACTGCCAGATGCAATCAACAAAAACTGGAAATCCATGTTTTGGTGGGAAAATGTCCAGTGTTTAAGTGTTGGCAAACAATCAGATGTTTAAAGAAGTCTGAGTGGTCCAGATAAATCAATCCTGGGAGCAAACTCAGAGAACTGATTGTTGATATCTGCTGGGGAGACAAGCGACTGACTTGGGGGGAATAGGAGTAACAGGAGTAGGGGCATCAAAGTGGCCAGGGAAGCACTAGGAAAAGGCTCTGCAGCCTGACCCAACATCTCAGGGGGCCCAGCACTGGCAGGCAGCCTCGTTACTGGGCGAGGGGGCTCCCAGGCTTTTCTGAGAACTGTACCCACACTTGCAGCATCCTGTACTCAGAAGTGCCAGGCCACAGTCCCTTCTTCTGGATGCCCTCCACCTCCTTTCTCCTAGTAAGTACCTCTTCCTCAGCACCTCAGTCCAGGCATCTCCTGGGTGGGGGTGAAGGTGGGGTGTGGGGGCCTTCCCTCACCTATCCCCCAAGCTGTCCGTCCTCACTGACGTAACTGTCCAAGGTCCCTCTCTCCACTCCCTGCGAGACTGACCTTGGCCCAGGACCAGGCCCCTTGCAGGCCCAGAGTTGGCACCCTGTTGCGGGTAGTTGAGGTTCCTGGAAAGGCACAGAGAGGGGCAGGCACATGGCCTGGGGGACCCGGATGCCACCACATTATGTATGCAGTGACTCTCGGCCCCATGCGCGCTGGCTGTGGTGGATGTTTTATGCAAGGGCCTCTAGGCTGGATGCATAAGTGATCATAAAGAGCATTAATAAGCAGAAAAGGAAAAGAAAGCAGGCTGCTTTATGCATGGGTGGGGGAAGGAGAACGCTGTCAGGCTGAGGGTGATCACAGGGTCTCTCGAGGGCTCACCTGGGTGAGCCAGCATTGGGGACCACATGGCTGATGATGTGGGGATGGAGGTGAGCTTCAGGGACACTCACACCAGGGGCTGCTTTGTTACAGAGTCTATGAGGCCCACGCGGAGAAAAGTGGGCAGAGAGATCCCACCCCTCAAATGACCGAACCACTCCTGCCTGCTTTGTGTTTCTAGTAATTACTTGATTTATTTTATTAAATATTAATTTACATCATTTGAAATTGAAAAAGTGCAACTCCTCACCCAGCGTTACCTTGCAAGAACCACTGTCTGGAGTTTCTTATGTATCTTTCCAGAGATATGCCTAAGTCATGCATATATAAGCAAATGTGTGTGTATGTGTATATATACATACATATACACACATACATATTTATGTCTATTTTAGTCCTCTCTTTTTTTGATACAAATGATAGTCTCCTGTCCTGCACTTGGCTATATCTCTGACAGTTGGTTTTACAGATACAGGAAACGACATGTGAACATGGACTTGGAGGCTCAGCTGGAGTTTGGTGGGTGAGAGGGGCAAGGACCATTCCAGGCAAGGGACAGCTGTTGCAGGTGACTTTGGGGAGGTGAGGGAGGGACTGCTTCTGCAAACAGGGGGTGGCACAGAGCACATGTCTTGCCCAAGCTGTGCCTCCCCAGGGGCAGTCTGTGCCCAATGTGTAGCTGAGGGAAGGGGACAATGGTCTGGCCCCCTGGATGCAATTTGGATGACCCCTCTTAGAGGTCCTTGGAGGATCTGCTGAGACCTTCCTTACGTCTACAGGGCAGCTCTCCCCCTCCCTCTGCTCAGTCCTGCTCCCCCACTCCTGCACACCCCATCTACTTCCCACATAGAAATCCCCACTCAGAGTCTGTTTCTAGAGAACCTGGTCTAAGGCAATGCGGAGTGGTCTGAGAGTGTGAGTGTCTAGTTGACGTGCCAGGTCCAAGGGCAGCTGCAAGTTAACCCAAAATTAACTCAAAGTCTCGTGTTTAATATTCTATTCCTTCACATCTTCATTTATTCATTCAATCACTCAAGACTGAGCACCTACATAACAATGACAGGACAGGACTGGCTCTGGTCTTTAAGGAGTTTAGGGTCGAGCAGGCCTATTTTGAAAATCTATATAAACTCTGCATTCCACTACGTAATGTAGTCATATTTATTTTACTTTTAAAATTATTTATTTATTTATTTATTTATTTGTGGTACTGGGGATTGAACCCAGGGGCATTCTACCTCTGAGCTATACTCCCAGCCCTTTATATATTTTGTTTTGAAATAGGGTCTCACTAGGTGGCTAAGTTGCTGAGACTGGTCTCAAACGTGCGACCCTCCTGTCTCAGCCTCCCAAGTGCCGGGGTTACATGTAGTCATATTTATTTTAAAGTAATATTTTTCTCCATCCCATTGTCTAATACCATCAGTCCTCCAGTAAGATAAGTCAGACTTATCTGTGGCCTCTGGTGTGCCTTCTGGGTCCAGGTATCATAGTGTGAGAAGCCCAGAAACACCTCTTGTTACCCATGGTTCTGCCTGGGGACAAGATGTTGGCCTAGAGTCATGGACTGTGGGCGAGTCCCGACCACCCAAACAGCAGCCAGAGTACCCACCCAGCAAGCATACCCACATGACCCCACACTGCAGCACTGCCAACATTACACCAGTAGAGGGCCCTGGGCTCTGGAGAGGGAGGACCATCTCCCAGGCTCAGGACTGAATTATGACTGGGCTAAAGCAGCCAAGCATCTCACGCCCCTTGGCCATTCCAGCCAATGAGAGGACAGGGGAAGGCTGCTGGGAGCAAGTGGGAACTCTTCTCAAGGAAAAGCTTTGGACTCCTCCTCCCTGCTCCTGCCTGGAATGTCCAGGTGGTACCTGCAGATGTGGCAACCTGAGGACGAAAAGGTCAGCGCAGGAAGGATGGTGAGGCAAAAGGGAGAGAGCCCGGGTGTGTGATGCTGTTGTTCAGCTAGCGAAGCAGCCAACTCCAGCAACCACCAACCTGTAGACCCCGTTTTATAAGAAAAACACAGCCTGGTTTCCACCACTGCCAGCCAGTTTTCTGTAACTTGCACCCAAATACACTCCTAAACAACTCTTTAGAGTGTGCATGAGCTTTTGTGTTAATTAAAAAAAAACACTGCAGAGACAAGTAGTCTATCAATGCATATGAGAAGGTCAACACTTACTCACAATAAAATCACAGCAACTGAGATTAGAAAAACATCCTTAACTCAATCGAGTTTATATACGAGAAACCTACAGCAGGGAGTGTGTGTGTGTGTGTGTGTGTGTGTGTGTGTGTGTGTGCGTGTGTTTGCTGGGGATTGAACCCAGGGGCATTTTACCTCTGAGCTGCATCCTCATCCCTTTTTATTTTTTGTTTTGAAACAGGGTCTCATTAGGTTGCTGAGAGTCTCACTAAGTTCCTGTGGCTGGCCTTGAACCTGCAATCCTACTGTCTCAGCTTCTCCAGTACTAGGATTATAGACATGCACCACCATGCTGGGCAGGAATTATATTTAATGGGAAAAACTTTAAACAGGCCTTTTAAGATCAGAATCAAGACAAGGATGCCCACCATTGCTGCTAATGTTCACAGGGGACACACTGGGTGGTAAAAATTTGTCCCCAAGGTCAACTGGCAGAGCAGAGTGAGGCTCTGACCTCCTGCCTCCTGGTACTGCACTCTGCTGCCCTGTGCTTTCCTGAAAGAGCTGTCCGAGGACTGCTGTTCATGCTATACAAGCCCCGGGGCCCAGAGAGGGCATCGGCAGCAGCCATGCCTGCCCTGCACCAGCCAAGTCTTTGTGTTCCCAGCGGGTGATCCTGACAGCCCCTCTCTAGGCTGGGATAGTGCTTCCCACTGAGTTTCCTGCCTGCTGCCTCCTCTTTCTCCTGCTCCCCTGGGAGATGGAGGAGGAGAGAGGAAGATATTTGGCAGGTGTCTTGCAAGCACCTCGGCCAGTCTGCTTATCTGCGTCCCTGCCACCTCGCCACGGCAAATTGCTTGTTGATAAATGAGGCTATTTAAGAGCGAGTGATGCTGGCATTACAGTTATTAATGAGGACGACGTGGAGAGATGTTTAAGAGCGACCTGACTGTTCTCATATCCTCCCACCTGTGAGTAATAGGGCCGCTGTGCCTTGGGCCCTAACCCCTCCCCCGCCTCCAGCACAGGCCCTGGGCCACAGTAGTCACGGAGGAGTGGGAAAGGCAGAGGATCCCAGAACCTTGATTTCCACAGGAGCACCTGGCTAGAGGCCAAGAGCCCGCACATCACTCTGGGAAATCCGGCAATGAGGACATAGAATGTGGTGTGAGCAGTGTGAGCATGCGTGCATGTGTGTGTATGTGTGTGCGGGGGAGTAAACATGGAAACAATGTGTGCGCATAAACAGCTAAGTGAGTTTCGCTTCACTCAGTCCCAGACCCGGAGCTCAGTCCCCACCTCAGTGTCCTCCCCTAGAAGATGGGCATGATCCAGACCCTGAAAGGATTCCACCAGTCAATCCACATAACAGGCTGAGCCCAGGGGTGTCCGGAGCACTGAGAAGGTCCTGGAACAGGTGAGGAGTCGTCCATAACTGTGGTTACTAAGTACACTCTCCAGTGGGAGTGAGCTGGGGAGCTGGGCAGTGCCAGAGTGGAAGGAGAGAGGTGGGGCCTGCCCAGGTTCCTGAGGGATGCTGGGAGCAGAGCAGAGAGATTGGCCGACTAGAACAGGGTGAGGGGCAGGGCTGATGCCCAGATGGGGTGCACTGCAACAGCCACACTGGTTGCTAAAAGCTTGAAACCTCAGGAGCAGACTGGCAGAGAGCAGCTGCTCTGGGCTCTCCCGACCCTGGTGCCCTGCTGCCCTGGCCTGCTCCCCGGGGAGCTCTAACCCCCCCAAGTAGAGGGTCTGTGGGGCCCTGTCCAAGCCATAGCCAGCTGGGCAGCTCCCATGCTGGAAAGGTGAGTAGCATGTTGTCTGTGGAGGCTGAGCGTGATTTCAGTGTGTGAGCAGTGCACAGCGGGCCAGCGTGGTGCACTGAGTCCTGAGGCTACCCCAGCATCAAGGAGCACCCCGGAATGCAAAGCCCAGCATCCGGGCAGCAGCCGAGCAGTGATTTAATGCCAGGCCCCTGCCCACAGTCAACATCAGAATGGGCCTCAGAACAGCATGTCCCCATCTTCTGCAGAACCGCAGCTGAAGATGCTGCCACCTTAATGTCCTTTGAGCTAAGACCCACATGATCGATTCCTGCTTGAGATGTACTCCCACGGAGGAGAGCTGCCTCAGTAGATTAATGGGCACGCTCTCTGTTGCCTGGAAACACTTCAGTGTGGCTCCCTTTTGGATTTAACTGTCAGAAAACTTAGGGCCAAATGCAACACCCCACATGTTGTAATCTGCTGCACTCAGGCCACTGACACCACCTAATCCCTCCGCTTCTTCCCCACATGCAGGGCCAGGGCGTGCTTGTATCCTCCTGGTCTCCAGCTGCGCTGCGCTTTTCCTACTGAGCTCCCAGATTCTTGTGAAGGGAGAGATCCGAAATCCACAGCCAGAACAGCGGCATCACCAGTACCTTGAGCCCTCCACCTGGCCCTCAGCCACCCCACCGTGCCACCCTGGGGTGGAGGAGGCCGCTCTCCCTTGCCTGTGGAGTTCGTTCCCCAGCCTCCACTTGTCCCCACCAAAGCCTAGGGGACAGGAGGCTTCCCAGGGGGTCAGAAACTTCTAGCATCAGTTTCAAAGCAGCTCTCAACTGTAGCAGAGAGGAGAGCGGTCTCTCTCCTGGGGTCAGGGTCCAGGCAGGTGGGGAGTGGAGACCTGCAAAGGATTTGGGGGTCTAAGTCCTTCATGTTGGGGAACTCTGCTTTGGAGGTTCGATACCAGAGGAAATAGAAAAATGCATAGGAGAAAGGAGAAGAGGGAGGAAAAGAGAAGGAAGGGAAGAGAGAGGGAGGAAGAGAGGGAAGATTATAAAGTAGGGAGGAAGGGGAAGGGTTTTGGAGTGTCCCTTATGCCTAGAACATTGCTGGAGAGGAGGCCACAGGTGTGGGGGACCCACAGAATGGGGACAGCCAGAATATGGCCTAGCCTGCATTTCAAAGCCCCCCCCCACCATGGAGCCCCTGCTCCTCTGCGGAGGGTGGGCAGGGAGAGGTCTCCCACTCACGCAGCCCCTGGAACCCCCTCCTTGCAGGGGAGGCCTCCACGTTCTCCAGACACCACTCAACACCAGGCTGACCTAAAACAGCCCAGATGCCCCTCAAGCCTCTGCTGCAGGCTGGCGGGGGATTGTTCACCCCATGCAGGCAAGGGGACCCCCATGCAGTGCCAGGCTTGGGGCTGCCCCAACAACCCCACCACAGCTATGTCCCAAGACTTAGCTCAAGGGGTGGGAAAATGAGGAGCACCGGGTGCCTGGCACTGGGCTTGGGCAGGATTGTGGAGGAGAAACTGACCCAGGGCGTCCACTCCACCATTTGTCCCCTCGCGGCTGCCTAGCCTCTGATTTTTAAAGCTTTCCTTTTAGACAGTGGCTGGGGCTGACCAGACCGTTTGCTGTCTGGCACTGAAGCAGAAGGATGTGGCAGGTCAGGGCACCGGGGACCCTAATGACCCTGGTTTATCTAACCTGAAGTCCAAGAAGAGGCGCCCTTTGGATTCCCCCTCAAGCCCCATTCCCTTCCCCGGGGCCTTCTGCACCCCACGTGACCAGTTTCCTGACTCCCACAGGTGGTTGAGAGGGAAGCCCTGCACTTGCCCTGCAGCTCTGCAGCCTCAGCCGGACACTCTCTCCCTATGTCTTGCCTGTTTATGGAAGCACCACTCTGGGGGGTCCTCAGGCTATGCTGGGGCCCTGCCGATACCCAGAGAAAGCCAGCACACCCACGAGCAGAGGCAAGTTCCAGACCGCAAGCCAGGAGCATGGGGCTGCCAGCAGACCACAGCTGGACAACCACGAGGCTGAGGGTGGGGTCCCCAGGAGTCTCCAGGTCCCCTCCCCCATTCTCGAGCCTGACCCAAGGTTCTTAAGCTGTTGGGCTGTGGATATCTGCAGAGCCATCTTGGCATGTCCGCTTGGATACTCAAAGCCAGCACATCTAAAACTGAACCCCCATATTCCTCCAGGAGGTCCTGAGGGAACATCATCCCTCACCTAGGTCCAAAAGTCAGAAGCTGGGAGCCAGGGCTGACTCTGCCACCACCCTAAGACCTCACCCGCCAACAGCCAGCCTCAGAGAATGCTTTTAGCCTCCCACCCTGCCCCACACACCTTCACCCCCGCCCACCCTTCTCCCTGCCCAAGCCAGACCACTGCAGCTGCCCTCCTCCTGCAACCCCGCAACCCTGTCCACTCAGGACTCCAGCCCTGTCCCCTCATCAGACCCCTCAGTGGCATTCTGGGCTCGCAGTATACAGCCACCCATCCCAATGTGTCCCGGCAGGTAGAAGCCACTCTGCTAGCTCTCTTCTCTGTGAGCATCCCTGTGTCCTCGCATATAAACCGCCCTGGAGTCTCAGCTCAAAGGCTACCTCCTCCAAGGAGCCGTCCCTGGCTGCCCAGCCCAGAGGCGCCGTGTGCCTTGCCCTCATTGGCAAAGTGGCTTGGTTGACATATGGCTCACTTGCTGTGTGAGACCGTCAGACCAGGAGAGCCATGTCCTGCTGCCCCCTGTCAACCCAGCACACATCCCCGTATGCTGCAGGATTTCATGAACATTTGCTGAATAAACTGCTGTAGCGATGACATGACACTACTAGGGGGTGGTGACAATATGTAAACCCGGATAAAATACACCACAGACTAAGCACCCGTCCTGCCTGGTCCTCCGTGGCAGACACATATTTAATGAGCCTCTGTATTCTCATGCAGAGCCCTGATGCTTCACTGAGCCTTGTCCTGGGTCTGGCCACTGGGACACAGGAGGAAGGGACCTATGTCACCTTCCAGCCAAAGTGTGGCAGGGCAGAGGGGTGTGCTCCCCTGCTCCTCCTTTCACTGTTGTGGTGGAATAGAGGTGACACGCTGACAGGGTGGCAGAGCCCCGAGAGGGAAGGAGGCTGTGTCACTGAGTCACCATGTGGGGACAGGCGCCATCACCCAGCTTGCATTGTGTGTGAACCAGAAAGAAGATTTTAGAGTCGAGCCCCTGAGGTAGTCCTGATGGGCACATAACTCAGCCACACCTCTGTCCATTGGCTCCCTGGGTCCTCGCACGACCCCTCGTGGGTGCGCACATGCACAGATACACATGCACACTCGCACTGTCTCCCAGCACCGTGAGCTCCTGGGGCCTCACTCCTTCTCCGTCCCTGGCATCCCCTGCTCGCTTCACCAGCCCTAGTCCTTGCCCGGCTGCCCGCTCTCTGTCTTGCCAGCATCTGGCAGACCCTCGCACGGATTGTGAGCCAAGAAGCTGTTTGAGGCAGGAGGCTTCCCAGGAGCACTTTATCTTTTAGAAAATCAAAAGTTCAAAGGCCCAAAGGAATGACTCCCTAATGGTGGAATTTCTGGTGCTGATGAGAGCAGGGAAGTTCCTGGCTCAGGAGAGCCTGCTGTGTCCCTGAGGGTCCACCCTGCCCCTCCCAAAAGTCCCTGCAGATGAACAGGCCCACCCTCGGCCCTTTCCCACCCGCTCCTGCTCTCTTCTAGGAACCCTGGACGGGGTGTTCTCTGAGAACAGGGAGCACTGGGATAAGAGAAATGAGTGCAGGGAAACCCCAACGTCTGCCCTTCTCCCCCGCCCCGTCACGTGGGCAGGCTGGGGATCAAGAGAAACATGAGTGTGGGAGAATCTCACCTCGATTTATCTGCTGTGTGGCCCTGGGCAAGCCGCTTAATGTCTCTGAGCCTCATCTATGTATTGGGAACAATGATTCCTGCTTCTCTTTAGTCATTCTGAGGATCAAATGAGGAAATACATGTGGAAGTTTTTGCCTTGTCCCGCAACCCAAAGCCACAAGGTCTTCATGTGACCCATAAACAGACACAAAACACAGTGGGATGGGTAGAGCGGCCCACTGCCCGCCCAGCCTCCCCATTTCTATAAAACAAACAAATAAGAGAAAAAGGCCTCCTTCTTCAGCCAAGTCACGGTTAAGGACGGGCTCCCGGCAAGATGGAGATGTCTTTGCATAGTCCAGATGTGGGGAGAGGCTCTGAGGGTGCTCCACAGCCCTAGGGCTCCTCATGCACCATCATCCTTGGTTGGGGGACCCTTAGCTATGAAGAGCAGCAACCGAGGCCAGAGGGAAACTGGGGGCGAGGGGAAGCCTGGGTCCAGCTCTCTGGACCACGTGTGCCCAGTACAGCACCAGATCCCGGGGAGCAAAGTGAGTCAGATGCAGTCAGAGTTGCACAGAGAGTTCAGGGGGGCAGCTCACTGTGACAGGACAGGGTGGCCATGGGAGTCCAAGAAGCTAAAGCGTCAAAGGGTAAGGAGGAACTAGTAGGAGGCAGAGGAAGAGGGGAAGGCTTTCCTGGCAGGTGGCACTGTAGGTGCAAAGGCCCTGGGGTGCAAGGTTGCATGACATGTCAGTTAAACCATAAATCCCCAGGCCTGGTAGAGCAGAAGGGCAAGTGTTAGAAGAGACTGAGAAGCTGAGAGAAGAGAAGCTTTGATTTGATCTTCTTGGCAGTGGAGAACTATGAAAATATTTTAAAGTAGAAGGGTGACCTGGCTGCATTTGTACTGTAAAAAAAAGATTCCCCCGGCCAATATATAAAAGGTAGATCTGTGTGAGGAGATTACCATGGAACCTCGGCTGTGGGTGGAAAATCTCTTCCATCTTATGTGCCAATTCTAATAGACTGGTAGTGGCTGTCTGGGGCATTGTCTGGAGAAGAAAAAAAGTGCAATTGACTAGTGATGTCTGGCCCAGGAACTGGGTGCTAGAGATTTGCCAATCATGAGCTAAGCAGAGATTATAAGAAGAGAGCAGAAAAAGAAACAGCCGGGCAGTGTGAAAGACATTTCAGAAAGATCTAGTGACTTAGCAAGCAGGTTCAGGGACAGGAAGGTTCACCTGCAAAGTCCCAACTCAGCAACTGGAGCCACCAACTGAATTTCAGAGATGGGGAAGAGACAGATTCTGGTTTGGTCCTGGACTTATAGTACCTGAGGAACACGTTGGGCAGAGACCCAGAGCTAGGCGGTATCCAATGGCAGAGCTATGGGAAAGGAAAAGCTGGGGGTAGTTTATCCAACTAGATCGTGCACACGGCAGCTGAGGCCAGGGAAGGGACAGAAGACAGAAGCCTAGAGAAGAGCCCAGGACAAAGGCCAAAAGGGAAGGCCACAGAGCAGGAGGAGAGCTTTGAGAAAGACCAGAAAAGCGGCTGAATAGGCAGGTGGGATATCCCTGGAGGTGAAGAAGCAGAGACTGAGGCGTGGCTCCCTCCTCATCTTGTTCAAGGTCAAGAGCGAAGCAGCCCAGTGTTCCCAGTGCTGTCCATCCAGGGCTCTCCCCCAGGTTCTCTGAGAGAAGTTTCCAGCTAGAGCGGCCTTGAGGGGCAGGTGGGGATGGGAGGGACAGCCTCAAAGGTGCAGGTCAGGGCGCACCACACATACAGCGTTCCATTGACAACATTTCTTCGACTTGTATGTACAGGTCTATACACTCTTCCATCTACAGGACATATTTCATGATTCAAATCAAAAGTAAAAATAAGTGTCAAACAGGAGCAAAGGGGAGGAGGCTCAGACAGACCCTCCCTAAGCTGCCTGGCCTTCCTGTCTGCTCTTCCCTCCCCCTCCCTCCGCTCTACACCACATCAGTGGATTTCCATTTGTACCTGAACTATCTTTCCAGGAAGCCCTAAGCAGCAAATAAGAGTGGGGGGGGGGCACATCTTCCCTCCTGGGGCTACCCAGCCACCTGCTGTGTGACCTGGAGCACATCCCTTCTCTGTGCCCTGGATTCCTCTTCACAGTAAGAGAATTGGACCCAAGGTACCCGAACACCCCTCCAGACACAATCTCAAATTCCCCCAAATCACCTGCTTGATTTTTCTGAGTTTAAGATAAGCAAAGAACAAGGATACAAGTTCTGTGTGTGTGTGTGTGTGTGTGTGTGTGTGTGTGTGTGCTTGCATTAAGGACCAGCCACCAACACTGGCAAGGGAAGGAAGATGCTGGCCACGTGGCCAATACCTTGTTCAACAGTTCTTCCCTCTGAGTGCCTGTGGCTATGCTCAGGTCCCATGGAACGACCAGCAGAGGTCTGGAAGTCACTGGAAGGGGAGCTCCACATGAACACCAGAAGGGTGGGGCCCCACAGTCAGCTCAAACACAGTCTCATTTCAAAGAGTGGAAATGGCCAGGCACAGTACCACACACCTGTAACCCAGTACTCACAAGGCTGAGACAGGAGGATCATGGTTAAGGCCAGCCTCAGCAACTTAGCAAGGCCCTGTTTCAAAATAAAAATAATAAAATAGGGCTGGGGGTATAGCTCAGAGGTAGAACACCCTTTGGTTCAATCCTCAGTACCCCCCAAAAAAAGAGTGGAACTGAGACCCAGAGAGGGCAGCCAACCTGCTCGGTCTGCACAGTCTGGTTTATTTGGAAATAAACCAGAGCCACCCCAGCCCCAACTTGAAAGCTGATGACCCTCCTGCCCACCTCAGAGCTTTGGAGCCCAGGCATGGAACTGGGGCCTGTTCCCCCTCGTGCCAGCCTTCGCCCCCGGGTCCCGTCCTCCAGTGCCCATTGCTGCAACCCCGGCCTCCTGGCACAGGCCAGCTCTTCCTACCCTTCCCTTCATACCCCTGCCCCCCGCCTCCCCTCCTCAGACCCCTCCAGTGACGGATGGGCCATGTACTGTTTTTGCTTGTCACCCAGGCATACAGAATGACAGACCTTGGGAACTGGGCATTAATACCAAAGATTTATAGTCAAATCTGTCACGCCTGAAGGCACTTCCCCCAAACTTGGCTCGGCCTGAAGGTCGCTTTTCGGAGGTGATAAGTGCAGGAAAGATGTCCTCACCCGCCCTGCAGGCCTCCCATCCTGGGGGCCAGAGCTAGGCCTCCCAGCAGGAACCAGAGAAGGAAGCAGGGCAGAAATTCTCCAGCTAGAGAGGAAGACCACCATGCGACACTGCCTCCCCACCCTGACCCCGGCGGCGATGCCAGAGAGGCGGGAAGGATGGGGGTGCTCTTGGGCTGCTCCTGGGGGTGCCAGGGGTGTCCGAGGGCTAAGTCAGGTGACTGGCTTTCTGTGTTGGCTGGGCTGGGGAGGGGAAGCGCGCAGAACCTGGCCCAGGTAAAGTGGCCGTGCTGTCTGATCTTGGGCCCCACCTGAAACCGGAAGCTACCCCACAGGGCCCGGAGGTGAAAGAAGCCACCACCCTGGTCTTCCTAGGAAGGTGCAGAGGCTGCAGTCCATCCACCCTCCAAATATTTGTGCAGTCTCTTAGGATACTGGGATAGAAGAGCTGAGCGAGGCCTTAAAGACTGACCAGGCTGGTGCACCCATCTTACAGATGGGGAAGTTGAGGCTCAGAGAGGAGAGGTAGGAATCCAGGTCCATCATTCACTCGACACCTCACTGAGGGCGTGACCTGACAGCCAGGGCTCTTACCCCACTGGCCACTCTGAACAAAGCCCTATGCGGGGCGGGGGGTAAGAACACAAGGACAGACAAGTTCTCTCAAAAAGGACCAGAGTGTACAGAGGCGCACAACTCCAACATGTGGGCCTGAATCATGGTCAGAAAGTGAAAAGCAGCGACCGCGGCTGGTCCCCCGGCTCATCTCACCCTCATCGCACCCCGAGGAGTAATATGCTATTTTCACCAAGCAGAAACCGAGGAACCAGCCTAACGGTGGCTAGCTGCCAGACTCCAGCGCTCACCTTCCACCCCTGCCTCCCAGGAGAAGGAAACACGGCCAGCACTGCCATAGACAGGCCTGGGTTAGCTGGAGAATGTTCAGCCAGTGAGGTCTAGACTCTCTCAGAGGGGAAAGGTCTCTGTGGCTGAGGCGGCCCCCGAAGGCTTCCTAGAGGAGGTGGCAGAGGCATTAGAATGAATCTGAAGCCTCAATGGGGACGCTGTCCTCATCGGAAGGAAGCATCCAGGCTGAGCCCCTGCTCCAGCCCGCTTCCAAGGCTGGTGGGCACATGTCTGACCCCTACCTGAGTCACCTGCCCCATCCACCCCACCCGGGAGTTCCCTGGAGGTGGAGGTAGCTGGCCCTTCCGCAGAGCAAGTGGCTCGGGCAGCGGGCAGGAGCAGGCTGCCCAGCAGCTGGTGCCCCTTGGCATCATGGCAAGGGACGGGCGAGGAGGCGGCGAATGCCAGCATCCTGGCATTGGGAGCCTGGCCCGAGATCGGTGGCGTTCCTGGGTTATAGATGAGCTAAATTAGCTGTGACGCTCATTAGCGGCAGCTCCTAATTAGTGAAAATTAATATTGGCTTTGATAAAGACATCGGCACCAGCTCTCCAAGGCAGAGGCAGTATTGACCTTGTCAGCTCAGTTAGCCGCTGGGTAAGCGGAGATGCTGCGGGGGAGGGGCACAGCAGTGGGGGGGGGCAAGAGCATGATTCTCGTGGCTCTCCTGACACCCCAGTCGCCCCGCAGGGCCCACCTCCACCCAGAGCTGCCCTGGGACCCCTGAAAAAGCAGTCTTGGGGAGCACAGGAGGGCTGGGATGCTGCACCTGTCATAATGATCACTAACATTGTTTTCCCTTCTGTGCCCCAAGCATTGTAACCAAGGACTGCACATAGATTCGTACTCCCAGGCATTCTACCTCCGAGCTATACCCCCAACCCTATTTTATTTTTTACTTTGAAACAGGGTCTCTCTAGGTTGCTGAGAGTCTTGCTACATTGCTGAGGCTGTCTTTGAACCTGCTATCCTCCTGTCTCAGCCTCCCAAGTACTGGGATTACAGGCATGTGCCTCCATGCCTGGCTTTGGAAATACATACTTTTAAATCTCCATTTCACAGATAAGGAAAACTGAGGCTCAGAGAAGTTGAGTACTTGGTCAGTTGAGTACTCAGATGTCCCAGGATTTGGACCCAGGCAGTCTGACCCTAGAGCTCCATGACCTCAGTATTGTCCCCCTCTCCCCTCGACTCCACTCCAGTAAGAGGCGACCAGGAGGCAGCATGCCACGGTACACTCAGCATCAAGTTCCATGTCTGGCACATAGTAGGACATCCACAATATGCACAAAGGAACACACGAATAACAGGTGCTTCGAGTTCTTCCAGAGTGGTCTTATTCTTTTACTTTTTATGCTGTCCTTCTCCACCCACTTAACGCTATGGAGAACCTGTGTTTCATGGTGTAAGGCCTTTCTCCAGAAACTGCCCAGGACAGTCTCCAGACTATATTCTAGAATGATGCCTCTGTGACGGGGGCACTGGGGAACGCCCCATCTCCCCAGGCGGCGACTGGAGGCCTAGAAAGATCAGCCCAGGCCCCGACTGTGTGTTGCCAAGTGACCAGCTCTGGGGCCCGGGCCCTCAGCCACTTGGGAGCTCCAGGCGGATGTGGCTTCCCTCCACCCCAGTCCCTGCTCCCCAGCCAGGGACCCTGAGTCCCAGCCCGGGGTAATGAGGGGAAGTAACAGATACATCTATTTTTAATCCAAATAAAGGGAAAATGTTTGCCACCACAGAGTTCATAAAAATAACAATGCATTATTCGGGCATTAATAACAATAAAGATGTCAAACTGTCAGATAAGAAGTTAATCTCATTCTGAGCACAATTAAAGATGCTATTATCCCACCACCTGGGGCCACTCTAGCTTTTACCACTCAGCAGGCTTAATAGATAAAGGGGCCTGCACGGAGCACGGGGAGTCCTTGGCACTGCCCACCTGCCTGGCCTGCCACTTGCCACCACCTCCCGACCTCCCCCTCGGGATCCCCAGCTCAAGGACTCAGGCCTTGCGTAGCTATGGAGAACCTGGCAGCGCCTTTGAGGCCAAAGGGTGAGGGCAGAGCAAGCTGGGCCGTGGGCCCATGCCTGCCTCTCCCCCTGGTATTCCTTATCAGGGACAAATGATTCCTGGGCAGCACCCTGTACTCGCACAAGTGACCCTGACAGTCTGGCCCAGCCAGGAAGACAGATACACTGTTAGCACTGCACTGAGAATTTAATGCGGGGGCTGAGCTGCACACATGATAGAGAAGCCGAGGGGTCAAACAGGAGCATCGTGGTGCCCAGAGACTAACCGAGGAGGAAGCCACCAGCTCTACACTGGAGGGACACAGAATGAGGGGTGTTACCAGGAGCCAAGAGAGACAGACGCTGGAGCCACCACACAGGAGAGGGTGGCAGGAGAAACGCCCTGACTCCTCCCTTCCCCCCAGCGCCAGTGTTTTGCCAGGGATTCTTGTTGGCTAAATCCCAAAGCCAGCGGGCCCAGGTGTCTGGGAAAGGCTGACAGGCGCAGGCCCGGTCCAGGGTCCAGTCCTGAAATATAATTGCCCACCATCTGCCGAGCGCCAAACCTATTCCAGGTGCCCCTGTGGCTGGGGAGGACAAATACATGAATGAAGAGTCGCATCAACCCCCAAGCCATCACTGAGGGGAGTGAACACAGAGTCGGATCATTTCTGTGTAACCTGGGAGGTGCTGGGCTGTGTGACAGGCCGTGAGGGCAGAGATCTGACCCCCAGTGAGGAATTCCAGGAAGGCTTCCTTGAGAGATGGCTTGACACGGATGAAGGAAAGGGAGGAGGAAGGGAACTCTAGGCTGGGCGGCGGCAGCAGTGAGCAAGGAGTAGACCAGGCCTGGAGCAGGTGGCAGGGAAGAAGCAGAGTGTGGGCAGGCAGGGGAAGGAGAGGGGCTCCAGTGGCCCATGTGGGCCCACATCACATGAGGCGCCTCCCAGTGCCAGGCACAGCTGGGCCTGTGTGTCTGGAGCCGAGGGCGGTGGCTGGGCTGGGGGCAGTGACCTAGTACCACTGGCTTGGGGATGGCCATGGAGCCAATGGGAAGGGGACAGAGGGAGTGTTCCTGGGAAGCACTGCTGCTGAGGAGCAAGAGGTGGAGAAGGGAGGGCGGCCCCCACGGTGGGGGAGGAGCAGGACGGGTCTGAGGAGCCTTATCCCAGGTCATGAGGGTCTGCAGGGTCAAATGCAGGTGGGAGCTCGGGAGATGCAGTGAGCAATGTGTTCACTGGACTGACCCTGGGGTGCACCGTGTCAGAGGCATGGAAGGGCCAGGACCCTGGCTGCAAAAGGTGGGGAGGCTCCAACTGAGGGCCGAGGTCACAAGCCTGTGAGCGGAGACCAGCACATCAGGAAGCTTAGCTGCATGATCCATACAATTAACACTTCTGCTCTTCAGGACATGGCGAAGAGAATGAAAAGATGAGCCACAGGCTGGGAGGAGACTTTGCAAATCATAGGTCTGCTAAAGGACTCAGATGAATGGGTCCTTTATCTGTATATAAAGAACTCTCAAAACTCAGTAATAAAACGAGCCCACCCATTTTTTAAAAAGTGGTCAAAGATTTGAAAAGTCACTTCACCAAAGTAGATATATGGATGGAGAATAAATTTGTATGTGAAAAGATGCTCAACATCATTAGACATTAGGGAAATGCAAATTAAAACCACATGAGACGCCACTACACATCTGTCAGAATGGCTAAAATTAAAAATGCCACCCATAATAGAGGTTGCCTGGGGCAGGGAGAGGGGAGAGAGGGGAGTTAGTGTTTAATGGCTACAGGGTTTCTGTTTGGGATGATGGAAATGATCCGGAAGCAGGTAGTGGTGACGATTGCACAACACTGTGACTACTTAATGCCGCTGAATTGCACACTTCAAAATGGCTGAAGTGGAAATTTTATGTTATGTATATTTTGCTATAATTTTTAAAGACCTCCCAAGCAGTGGGGAGTGGAACAAGTGAGGTTCCAGATGCTATTGGTGGGATGTAAAATGGTACAACCACTTGGAAAAACAGTCTGGCAGTTTCTTAAAAGGTTAAACATATACAGTAGGGCATGGTGCTGCACTCTGTAATCTCAGCTTCTCAGGAGGCCAGGACAGAAGGATCAGAAGTTCCAAGCCAGCCTGAGCAATTTAGTGAGACACTGTTTCAAAACAGAAAAAAAAGGGGGGGACTGGGGATGTAGCTCAGTAGTAGAGCAACCCTGGGTTCAATCCCCAGCACTGCAATACATACAGGATACAGTAATCCCAGCCCTAGATATTCTCCTAAGAGAAACAAAAGTGTGTGTGCATATGGAAGTACACACGTGTTCACGAACACTGCAGTGTGCTGGGATAGCCCCACGCTGGAAACAACCCAAACGTCTATCAGTGGGAGAATGGAGAGACAAATGATGATACAGCTTTTCAATGGAATATAACTAAAAAATGGCAAGGGATAAACTGTTGATATATACAACGATATGAATGGATCTCAAAATAATTATGCCAGGTAAAAGTAGATAGATAATGTACATACAGTATTATTCCATCGACATGGAATTATGGGAAATGCAAGCTAATTCAGTGATAGAGAGCAGATCAGGGGTTACCTGGGAGGGAGGGAGAGGGGTAGGAAAGAGACAAAGGAACACAAGGCAACTTTTGGGGAGATGCATATGTTCCTATCATGCCCATCCAATGCTCTTCTGCTGGCTTCCTCTTCTCGGGAGACTGAGCTTTCTGATCCACGGTAGAGTGTGCACACATGAGCCAGGTCTGTGTGTGCCGTATGAAGAAGCATGCACCTGCATGTGTGGGTGAGTTGTGGGCACAGACATGTGGGTGTTTGCAAACGCATGTACACACACACACACACACACACACACACACACACACACCCATGTGTGCACGTGTAACCATTCCACAGGTTTTTCTCCTCTAGAAATGCTTCCGTGTCTCTGACCATTGATCCCAGGCACCTCGGGTTTGGCTGTAATGCAATGTAGCTTCAGTACCAGGCAGGCAGGCCCAGGGCCTTTGTCAGAGAGGATCTGGGGACGGTGGAGGACAGGGGCCCGGTCACCGGTGGGCAGCAAGGAGCATGTGGCTGGGGCAGGAATCAGAGCCGGCCCATCACAGTTTGTTTCACCCCCACTTCCTCTCCAGGAAGGAAGAAATAAGCCTCTCTGCCCACCCCGCACCCCCATCCCCACCACCATGAAGGGAGGCTCAGGAATTGAACCACTGGGATAGGACGCAGGGACTTTCGGAACCAAGGGACCCATGAAAAGAGAAACTGATGAGCACAGGAAGGAGAGAGCTGTGAGGCCCTGGCTGGGAGGTGGGGGCCTGGGCTCTCAATGTGGCTTTGCCACAGACCCTCAACTTGCCCATCTGCAAAGTGACCATAACGATGGCAGCCCAACCAGTGAGCTGCCAGGGTCCCAGCACTACTCTCAGCTTTTCATGCACACATCAGCCTTGGGTAGCAGGTATTACTCACCCCACCACACGAACCCCCACCATTTTATGGGCAAGGAAGCCCAAGCACAGAGAGGTTAAGTACCTGGCCTAACGACACACAGGTGGCAGAGGCAGGCTTTGAACCCAGCACTCAGCTCCCATGGTCTTAACCAAAGTCTCGCATGACTTCCCTCTCAGCTTCAGGCTTCTGGAACTGGGGATTCATTAAAAGACTTTCCAGAGGTGTGCATCGGTGCTCCTCAAGTGGGGGCCCCACGCCAGCGACATCAACATCACTAGGAAGCTTGTCAGGAATGCAAGCTCCCAGGCCCCACCCCTCACCTGCTGAGTCAGACACTCTGGGGAGGGGCCCAGCAATCCATTTTAGCAAGCTTTCCAGAGGATTCTGCTGCATGCTAAAGTCTGAGAAACACATTACGCACCTACAAACTGTTCTTGTTCAAGTTCACACGTTTTATGTTGTCTACTTAACACGTTGAGATTAGGTGGGTGCTCCCAGAAGCCCAGCTCCAGGCTACCCTTCACTCTCGGCTTGGGGGCCTCCAAAGGGGTTCACTGAGCCCATGTACCTGGTGCTCAGCCCCTGCTCATGGCCCCTTCTCCCGTGCTCCTGCAGAGAAACCGGAGCCAATGCCCTTTAAGTAATGATAACCCCAAAGGGAGCATGTGTGTCTCTGTGGGGTTCTCGGGCAGTCCGTTAGCTTCCCCCAGATTCTAGCCTTGTCATAAACAGCAGCCCCCACAGTGGTGTGTAACCCGTGGGTGTATATGCGTGCACACAGAGACCTCAGCATGCACTGTCTGTGGGCCGAGGTGCCCCGTGTGGGGCGCTAGGTGTGCAAGAAGCAAAGGATGAGAGAAAGGTGAAATCACGTGATCTGAAACATGCAAGGAGACAGAAGTGAGTTCATAAGAAGGACATCACCCCGCAAAGACACATCAGTAAACACACACACACACACACACACACACACACTCACTCACACTCACACACCCTGGCCTCCCCTCCAGGAGTGGCCGCGTGCTGCCCAGGAAAGCAGGGGTGGTGCGTCTGAGCCAGCACCTCCCTCCTCCATGGCCTGTTCCTCCCACCCTCGGGAGGAAAATTACAACTTTCTGGGGAGGAGGTTTTTTTCCTCTTTGTGTTTTTTCCTCTCCCCTCGTTCAGTGCCCGGCACTAATTTATGACTATTTTTCCAACTCCACTGAAGTAAGAGGGTAATGGCTTTTAGCCGCTCGCTTTCTCTCACCTGTCACTCAGCACCGCTACCTGACAGGACTGCAGACAATGTTCCAATCACAGGAGCTGTTTTTTTTTCCCCCAGAGAAGCCAAGAATTCACAGTGGCCATGGGGAGAGTTATTTCATTCCTGGACGGAACAACGTCAGGTAAACAACTGTAAAAATTCATAACCAGCAGGGCTGCCTCTGGCCGAGGGTAGGCATGGTGCCCACGGCTGGCTCTGAGCCCGCCTGGCCAGAGGTCAGAGGGCTGGGCGTCACGCTGGTGACACCAATGGCTCCGGTCCCTCAGTTTCCTTTACCCAGGCCACTCCAGCCTCTCGACCTTGACTAGGTCACAGCACCACTCAAGCACCTCAGGGGTTACCTAGAGAGAATGTTTTTTGTCCTCTTGTCCCCAGGGCCAGGGGAATGACACCAGGCCAGAACAGTGGTCAAGAGCCCAGGTGTCCCCTCAGAGGGCTGTCTGTCCTCGGCTGGGTGACTGGGCAGGCTGTGGAGTCTCCATTTCTTATTTGCAAAAGAGACACTCTGTGCCCGAGCGTCCAACAGAATTGCTGCAGTAATGGAAACGCCTGTTCACGCCATCCAGTGCCGTCGCCACCACACCTGGCTACTGAGCAAGCGCTCGAGATATGGCCAGGGAAAAGAAGATGGGGAATTTTCTATTTTTTCCTTAATTGTGATTAGTTTGCTTTTAAGTAGCCATGTGTGGCTGGTGGCTACTTGTTATAGTTTGGACCTGGAATGTCCCCCAAGGCCCATGTGATAGAGACTTGGTCCCCAGCCCGTGGTGTTACTAGGAGGTGGTAGAGACTTTAAGGGGTGGGCCTAGTGGGAGGTTCTAGGCACTAACGGTGCACCCACAAAGGGAATGGTGGAACCCTGCCCCTCCTCTTCCCCTCTGCCGCTTTCCAGTCATGAGGTGAGCAGCTCTGTTCCGCCATGTGCTCCCCACCATGATGTGCTGATGTCCCAAAAGCAACGGAGCTAACTGACCAGGAACTGAGCCAAAATAAACCTTTCCTCTCAATTAACTGATTATCTCAGGGGTTTGTTACAATAACGGAAAGCTGACCACCACACTATTATGTCTGACAATGCTGCTCTATCCTTTTCCCCAGATGTTTCTTGAAGAATCTCAGACTGAACAACACGGGGACAGAGAAACGGTGCTCTCATCCGAGGTCATTGTGAGGACTGAATGAGCAAATGCCATACAGTCGTGGCCCCTAGGGCCCTCCATAAAGGACAGCTCTTATTAACCCTACAGGACACAGTTATTAAACTCTACAGGACGCCAGGGGCGGGGGGGGGGTGAATTCAGGAGTTTCAGGGTCCAATGGGGCTGTACATAACTTACTTTCCTGGAATTGGTCTTTATTTTAACTGGTGAGGTCTGACTACCACCAGCAAGGGGGCCAGCAGTCAATCGCCTCCCCACAAGGGGGCCTGCTGTCCGGTCCTCCAACCCCCTCGATTTGCTCCATCCCCAGGCACCCGGCATCGCCCAGGTCTGGACAGGTGAGTCTTCCGCGCAGGCTCTGAGCAGAGATGCTTCTGATGAGACAAGTCCTCATCACAGATAACTAGTGGGTTTCAGGAAACTCCTGTTCTCTGGAGCCAGAGCATCGAGGAAATGCAACAGGACCGGGAGAGTGGCCACTGACCATCTCCTAGGTTTCCCAGGCAGATGGACAGGCTGCCCTAGGTTTCAGTCTTGGCTCCAGTGTTTATTCCGTGACCACAGGCCAGGAAGGTCCTTATTCTGCTGAGGCTCCTCATCTACCACACAGAGGCGTAAATCCCTGCCGGATGGGTTTTCATAAGATGTGATGCGATGATGTGTACCATGCACCTGGCACCTCATAGGTACTCAATAAGCGGAGACTATGATTCCTGTCATCATTGCTGTCATTAGGAGGTCGCAGAACACGTTGCTTAAGAGGATGGGTGCTGATGCCAGACAGCCCAAATTCAAACTCCAGCACTGCATTCACCAGCTACATGATCTTGGGCAAGTCATTCAAGTCTGTTTGCCTCGTTTTCCCCATCTATAAAACAGGAATGCCCATAAGACACGCTGAGCATTCCTAATCTGAAAACCTGACCTGCTGCCTTGGATTTTCAGATTAAGAATGCTCAACCTGTAAATTCTATGTGAATATCCCCAAATCTGCAAAATTTCAAAATCTGAACCACTGCTGTTTCCAGCATTTAGGATAAGGGTTACTCACTTGGTAGTACCAGGGTTGTCATGGGATTCAAAGAGTTTACAGTAGTTCCTGACACAGAGTAAGTACTCCAAAAATAGGAAAGTGGATGGGCAACATCTACACCTCCCTCAAAAAGAGGTGGGCAATGTAAGAGATCCCAGAAGGCCTGGGTTTTGAGCTGTGGATGGCAGGACCAAAAGAGGGACAGGAAATGGGGAACTCAGCGGAAAGGTTTCAGGCAAAACAGAGCAGTTCCAACACGAAGCTGCCTCTGGGTCTTGGCGTTCAGACATCTGGGGACTTTACACCTGCTGATGCTTGGTAACAAGAGAGCCCGCATCTTAATTTTTGTGCGTGTGTGTGGGTGCTAAGGATTGAACCCAGGGCCATTCTACCTCCAAGCTACACCCCCAGCCCTTTCTATTTTTTTATTTTGAAACAGGGTTTTGCTAAGTCACTGAGGTTGGCCTCGAACCTGCGATCCTCCTGTCTCAGCCTCCCAATTAGGGACTCAGGGCCCCTAATTTATGGAGGAGGAGAGTCAGCAATAAGAGATCACTAACTTCTTCAGTCCCCCATTCAGTCTTCCCTGCCACTCTGCCCCTCTAGAGATCAAGGGCAGGGGGTGCTGAGAAAGGAGCGCCCATGGTGAGGAACGGCCAGGGCAATGACGGGCAGCTCTGTCCTCACTCTCCACCATTCTTTTAATGTGCAGAGACCGTGTCCAAATATCACTGGGTGTCAAGAGAGGAGAAGGTGATGCTTCTTGCCAGGTGGTCAGGGCAGGCTGGGATTCACCAGCCTTGATGTTGTGCCAGGCTCTATGCTGGGCATATGTTACTTGTCATGTGTCACAGTCCCTATGTCATCGCCCACCGGAGGTCACCAGGTTGGGGCCTGGGCAGCCCTAGATAGGGCCCCACTCGAATTTCAGAATGTGGCCTCTCAATTGCCAATTGCTGCTTCTCAAATAGACTCAGATATTTACATTTTTGGAGCTAAAAAGCAGCACCAGTTTTCTCATTGACATGTTTCTAGTCAACAAAGTAGGTAATCTAGTTGTGAAAATGTACATTCCCCACCACAGCATTCAATGAAGCTGTTTTCAATTTAGATGGGGAAATGATGCCAGTAAGCATTTTAATTTTCCTAAATTGAGCTTTAAACAAAAAAGAGGTTGTTTACCCTGGGATCCCAGGCTTTCTGAGGTTGGAGGCCCAGCCCAGAGGAGTGACCTCCATGGAGGGGGTCTCTGGCCTCCTGTATCCAAAGAGTAGGGAAGGGCAGAGCCAGGCTCAGGCAGACCAGGACAATGGATAGCGAAATGCCCTTTCGTTTGTGGAAAGCACCTGTGCAGGCAGGGGAGGAGGAAGTCCCCAGGGGAATGGTAACTCCCACCACAGCCACTGAGCACACCACACTCATTATATCACTAAACAAGTAGCCAGGTACACTGACACATGCCTGGAATCCCAGCAACTCTGGAGGCCAAGGCAGGAAGATTGCAAGTTCAAGGCCAGCCTGGACATCTTAGTCTCAAAATAAGAAATGAAATAGGGCTATAGGACTAGGGATGTAGCTAAGTGGTAAAGCACCCCTAGGTTCAATCTTAGTACCACAAAAACCAATAATCACAACATCTCTGTAAAGTGTAAACCACCAGCCCCATTTCACAGATGAGAACTCTGAGGCTTGGAGAGTGAAGAACTTCCCAGGGTCTCTATACTCTTATGAACCCAGCCAAGGCTCAGAGTACTTTCTTCCATGGCTTGTGGCCATATACCAGGCTGTGTGTGCCCAGCCAAGAGCTGGTGACTGGTGGTTGGGCTGTTGACTCAGGAAGTGGCTCGCTAACACCCCGCTTCCACCAGACTCACAGCTTGGGTAGGACTCCTCGGAGGCAGGTGGTGGGGGGGGTGCCTGAAGAGGGAAGCAGTTCCCTTCTCCTTAATTGACTGTAAATTGCTCCAGAGCTTTTAATGAAGGCCGTCAGGAGTAATTATGACCGCTGCTGTGAGGCTAACTCTGTAAACACACGAGGCGGGCCAGCAGCGGGCAGGCCGAGCTGGACATCTTAGAGCTCCTCCGTGGGCCTCTCTAATTCACACATCTGTTACCCAATGATGAGCCCCAGCTGAGGTGCAGGGAACACAGGCAATGTCCAGGCAGGGGACCTGTAAAACTGACAGGCCAGAGGCAGGTCCTGGAAGCCCAGCGAGATCCCCTAAGGGCAGACTCTGGCGGGAGCTGTAGAACTGCCCAGGCCTGGACAATGGGGACTCACTCCAACTCAGGGAAGCAGCATGGTGGTGGTCTCCAGTGGGGACCCCAGACCACCACCAGCAGGAGCACTGCCTACGAAATTAGAAATGCAGCTACTCGGGCCCACTACAGACCTACTGAACCAGAAACTGGAGGGAGTGTGACCTGCTGCAGCAAGCCCTCCAGAGGCTTCTGAAGCCTACAGGATTGAGAGAACCCCCGAGAAGGGACAGCACGCAACGGGAGAGACCTGTTGTTCCCTACTGATGAGATGGGGAAACGAAGGCCTGAAGAGCTGAGGCAGCTTACTTGGGGGCACACGGCAGAATGAGAGCCGGGCCCTGCAGACTCAAGCCGGCACCCCTGGGGTCAGACCGCTGGGTGGACCCCGCACTGAGTTAATGAACTCTGACTCTGGATGGGCTCCACCTTCTCTGGCCTCAGGGTGGGGATCAGATGCCAGGAGAGCTTTCAGCCCTAGTCACTGCCATCACACTCTGTCCAGGGATTCGACAGGACACAAAGATCAAGGAGGGGACCTGGGCTGCATCACAGATGACACGAGGCCAGTGCTGTCACTACACTGTACCCCCAGACCCTCAGCACTCTTCTTTGGATTCATCCCTGCTGCCCACGTTCTCCTACCCCCGAGCCATCCCTCATGTTTCTCCTGGACATTTCCTCCCCGCACCCCTGTTCCTGGAATAATACCTCCTGGCCTAAAGCTGGGCAGCCCAGGATAAATGTGCTCTTGGGCTCAGAAGTCGTTGTGAAGTCATTACACATGGCAAGCTAGCAGGACCAAGCACCAGGCCCCGTGCCCAGCTCCACTATGCACATTCCAGGGATTCCCACCTAACAAGGCCTTAAGACACAGTCCCCATCCTTGAAGAGGTCACAATTTTGCCTGTTCCCCATCTCCACCTGAGGCAGCCCCCTGAAGGGCAGAGGCTGCAGGGTGGCAGAAGTCAGAACAGTAGGGAGAAAGCTGAGTTGAGGGGCTTGCCCCCTGACCTCATGTACTCATGCGTCAGCTCCCCGACAGTGTCCTGAATCCCCGTGTGTGGGATATTTTCTAACGTCCCAGGGAATATGCCAACCTGCAGACATGATGTCCTCACCCATGGGGCTGGGCCACTCCTGGTATAACAGGTGTCACAAATCAGAGCTCTCTGCAGGCTCTAACCACTCACCTCCTCTCTCCTGGGCTGTCCAAGGCAGTCTGGGGCCAGAGGCTACACCAGGGACACACCAGGTGGGGGCCACTACCCCCACTTCACATCCCGGGGCAGCTCAGGGTAAGAGACGGGGCTAGGGTTCGCAGGGTGCGGGACACCAGTCGCACTGTACCGAGGCCACTTCCTGACCCAGACAGAGTGAGCGGGGTGAGGGGCCCTGTCTGCTCTGCTTGCCAGGGACGTGGGAGACAAATGCCTCCCTGCCCGTCAGGCCTGAGTTCTCCACAACATAGGGTTTCTCTAGAGAGCTCATAAAGCAGCCGATGCGGCGAAGCAGGTTCAACACTCAATAATCCCTCCATCTCGCTCCCGGTCCGACGCCAGCATATTCATCTTGAATTATCCTTCTCAAAGCCTAAATCAATCCTAGGAAGCGCTAGAGCCCCACTGCACACAGTCCAGCTGCTGAGAGAGCCCAGGAAAGGAGGACATCCCTGGGATACTGGGGCATGCCCCCATCAACCCCGGGCAAGGCCCAGGGGGCCAAGGGTTGAAGCTCTTACCCCTTCTGTCCACCATGGTGGACAAGTGAGAAAGCAAGCGAGGACACAGAAGAGCAGCCGGAGCTGATGGGTGAGGACCCCAAACCAGGAGACTGGAACATTCTCCTCTCTGATCTGTGCCAAACTGGGTAGAGAGTTGGATATGAAACGACAGAGACCTGGGCTTGAATCCAGCTCAGCCACTTAATGATCTTGAGCCCTTGGGTAGGTGACAACCTCTCAGTTTCCTTTTCTATAAAATGGGCTTCATAGCCACCTGCTTTATGAAGCATCGTGAGGACTGAATAAGCAAGGCGTGCAAAAAGTCCCTAGCACAACACCCGGCACACAGGAAGGAAGAGCGAGGCTGGCCACAAGAGCTGAGCACCGCCAGGGCAGGAGGGCAGCCTCGGGGCAGGCCCTCTGTGAACAAGGCAGGCTGACTCACGAGCTGACCAGGCTAGTCGGACAGCAGCCGCAGGAGGCAGCCAGACCATCGGCAAGCAGCTGGCGCTCACTGCCCCGCGGGCTGCCCAGAGGGGATTCCTGGTCTGGCTGGGAGTGTGACCAGGGCCGCCAGGCCTCTTCCACTTGGAGAGCAAAATGTCCCTTGGAAGAGTAATGGGTAAAGCCACACCAAGTATTATGTGCCAGCCCAGTGGGCTTTAGCCACATCGGCCATTATTCCTATCCCCAAGCTGCTTCTCACCAAGTTAGGAAAAGTACTAGCCAATAACAATAATAACAATAATAACAATAACAATAATAGTTAAGTATTAATGCTTACTATGTGCCAAGCCCATTTCTAAATGTCTCACTTTCGTTAATTCATTTATTCTTTGCCACAATCCTAGGAGATCCAGAATGATCCTTATCCCCATTTTCCATCTCAGCGAACTGAGGCAGAGAGAGGCTGAGAAGCAGGGGATTCAGTCCACACGCACTGAAGATGGAAGGGAGGTTTTCTTGGAAGAGGAGGCACTTAAAGACAAATTGCTCAGGAAAAGCAGTGACCATCATTTGTACGTCAATTTTATTTTCAAAGCTCTTTCATAAACTGGCTGGGCAAGCATGACCATCCCCATTTCCAGAGGAGGAAAATGAGGCTCAGGAAGGCTAAAGAACTCACCTATGGTCACACAGCTAATAGGAGAGCTGGGATTAGAACCCAGGCCTTGTGCCTTCCTTCCCAGTGCTCGATGCACTACACCCTGATGGGGGAGAGGATGAAAGAGGGACCTTCAGGGAGATCCTGGCTCCAAGGGACAGCTCTCCTGGGTATCCAAGACCTTTCTTGGTGAAGGGCTAACAAAACAACTTGATCTCAGATTCCCTGCTAAGCTGTAGCTGGACAGTCAGACTCACAGATCCCCTGAGGCGTGTAAAGAACAGTAGGGACAAGGAGAGGGATGACAAGTTCAAAGTCGGCTCTGCCTGCCACCATCACCCCCGCCAGCTGGAGGGTTTTCAGCTCTTGTAAATTACACCTTCGGCTGGTTCTCAGGAAGCCCAAGTGTTCCCGGCTGGTTGCAAGCTCAGCACATCCTCAAACCGATGTCACAGCTGAGCCAGGTTCATCTGCTAGCCCCCAGCCCCCCAAAGGGGTGCCTGCTGCAGCCACAGCACAGCTGGCCGAGGCCCCGCCCCCATCGCTGCCAGTCACTGGAACAGGACCTGAGAGGCCTGACTCATCTCCTATTTGGGTCTACTTTCCCCAAAGTCATTTTGCAGTAGCACTGCCAACTCTGCCTGGTATGTCCAACAGGGGCGTGCATCTTCCAAGCAACTGGAAAGTGAGGCCCCAACAGGGAAATCCACGTCCCCAAACGAACGCAGCTGCATGGAGCAGAGCTGGGGTCCTGGGCCCATTCTCCCAGACCCAGCTGTGCTGGCCAAAGTCCCCTCCCTGGGAGGGCGGCTCCTAACCCACCTCCTCCCAGTGAGCAGCTTGGCCACTGAGGCTCTGCCCGGGGATGGCCCCACCCACTCCTGCCAAGCAGCAGAGGGGGCCAGAACACCAACCTGGAATCCACCCGACTCTACCACTTACTAGCTGGGGGCTCCGGCAGCTTGCTTGTTCTCTTTGAGCCAATGACAGGGTGATTGAAGGTGCTAGAACAGACTCCCATCATTCTTGTAAGTGTTAAGGGAGATCATGCAGGCAGCCCAACTAGTAAGATGCAAGTACTAAGTAGTTACCTGTGGTTTTTTTTTTTTTTTGCGGTACCGGGGATTGAACCCGGGGGTGTTCTACCTCCGCGCTACACCCCCGACCCTACTTTTTTTTATACTTTATTTTGAAACCGGGTCCCACGAAGATGCGGAGGGCCTCACTAAGTAGAGAGAGAGGAGAGAGCATGAGAGAGAGAGAGAGAGCGCTGAGGCTGGCCGCGAACTCGGATCCTCCGGTCTCCGCCTCCCAAAGTACTGGGATTACAAGCGTGCACCACCACGCCCGGCTACCTGTGTTATTTTTATTTTTTACCACAACTAGCTAATTCTGTCATCCAAGACATGAGTTGCTTGCCCCACTGCTGGTCAAAAGCCTGTTCTAACACCTTCTGGAACACCTTCCCTGTGGCTTCAGCTGGTCAACACCCAACCACTCAGAGCCACCACTCCTACGACACCTTCTCTGTCCCTGTATTCAGACATTAAGTAGCATTCTGGCTCAGGCCTCCCACTTGCCTGGGGTGGGCTGGTCATTTGCCATCGGTCCTCTTCTCCCCTCCAGACTAGAGCTCCTTAAAAGCAAAGACACAGATACAGAATCCAGAGCGATGACCAAGTGCACAGGCTTTGGGGTCAGGCAGCACTGGGTTCAAGTCTAATTTCCATCCTATACAAGCTGTGTGATCCTGTGTGTGCTACTTAACCTCTCTGAGCCTCTGTTTCCTCATCTGCAAAATGAAAGCTATAAGACCTATATTCTCAGTTTGCTATGAGGAGCCAATGAAGCTATATGTAGCCTAGACACAGTTATAAAAGGTAGTCACCATTTCCCCAGTCATCTACTCCACCCCCAGCACGGCCTGGCACAGGTGTTCGGTGCATACCATTGGGGGCACACCCACATGACAGGTGACACATTGTCATTATTATTAGGGTTATTATAGCTGTACCCCGAACACCTGCCCCGCCTCACACACACCCGTGCACAGCTGGGCAGCCACAGTCCCAGATGTGCCGGGCTGTGGTCTGTTGGGAGTGGCCACAGCCCACCGGACCCCCCATGAGGGCACTGATCTGTGCTATCAGCCCTGTTTAGGGCCCATGCTGCCCTGGAGAAAGGCAGAGAGAAGGAGAGGCCACATAAGCACCCAGGTCCTCCCGAGAGCCATGCTCCAACTCCCAGAGAGGAGCGAAATCCTCCTCGAGGCCACCAAGACCCCAGCGCCCCGGGTCCCAGCCTCTGATTATCTGGACAGACTTGGGATCACTGCCTTCCTCCAAAACTCTGGCCACGCCCCTTGCCTGCAGCCCCAGGGGCCCCTGGGCTGCCCTGACCTCCCCTCTCCAGACTGGCAGCTCCAGGCCTTTCCCCAAACTGCAAGTCCGAAGCTCAAAGCTCTGCAAGCTGGGAGGTTGCCCTCCTCCCCGGGCCAGGATGCCCGTGACTGCCCAGCAGCACCCCGCTGCGTTCTTTCTGCACCAGTGTGAGCAGCTGCCATCTCAAACCCAACAGCCACTTGCTGGAACCTCAGGAAAGCTTCCTCTTCTTGGGCCTCATTTTCTCCATCAGTAAAATGGGACTGTGTGGAGGGAATTCTACTCAGCAATAAAGAACAAAATAAGGTCATTTGTAGGAAAATGGATGGACCTGGAGAACATTATGTTAAGTGAGATTAGCCAGTCTCAGAAAGCGAAGGGTCAAATGTTTTCTCTCATATGTGTAAGCTAGGGAGCAATCGGGATACCAGAGGGACTCCAGATAATAGAGGAGAAACTCCAGTGGAGCCAGGGAGGTGGTCTAGGAGAGGGTGGGGTGGGGGAGGGAGAGGGAGAATCATTGAAGGAAACACTTCCATCAACATTATGTACATTTGTGAGAATACCAATGCCAATCTCAATACTCTGTATGGAGAAGGGAGGAGTGGAGAGGGAGCCGGGGAAAGCCCACCAAGTGCTATGTGCATGTATGCCACTATCACTACAAACTACATTATGGTGTGAGACTATGACACACCAGTAAAAGTATAAAAATAAATGGAACTGTGTGACCAGAACAGTGGTCATCAAATTATCCTACCTGAGGTCCTAGGAGTTCACCACAGTCCTTCCAAGGAGCCTTGGGCTGGGGTAAGCAGAGGAGGTGATGTTACGCCCCCTACTGTCCACCCCCCGCCTTACTTCCATCAAAGGTGATTATTCTTCCTTAGCATGTATTACTATTTATCATACTATATATTTTCCATCCATGTTGCCTTCTGTCTGCTTCCCTCACTAGAAGGTCAGCTCCATCACAACAGAGATTTGTGACTGTTTCATTCACATCCCCAGTCCCTGGAACAGAGACTGACATATAACGAAACAGTCGTGAATGAAGACACTGGATGAAATAATTGTTGAATGAATGAAATACAAATATGTGTTTGTGTCCATACATACAGAAATACTAGACTTCTTGGTAAGATTACATTAGACCAAAGAGTTCCACAGAAAAAAAGAAATTAAAAAATCATCCTGCCTGCAGAGAAACAAGGAAAGCTCTTTTAGTGGGAAAGCTGGTGAAATTTGAATAAATTTTATTGTTAATAGAATTGTAAAAATGTAGTTTTCCTAGTTTCCATAATTATATTATAGTTGTACAAGATATTAACATTATAAGGATCCGGGTGAAGGGAACTCTTTGTACTATGCAACCTTTCTCTAAATCTAAAATTATTTCCAAATAAAGAGTTAAAAAAGCCAGTCATGGTGGTGCATGCCTGTAATCCCAGTACTTGGGAGGCTGAGACAGGAGGATTGCAGGTTCGAGGCCAGTCTTAGCAACTTAGTGAGACCCTATTTCAAAATAAAAAATAAAAAGGCCTGGGGGTGTAGCTTGGAGGTAGAATGTCTCTGATTTCAATCCCCAGTACCTCCCCCCCCCAAAGAAGTTAAAAAAATAAATACCAAATTAAACCCACTGGTCTAGACCTCTGCTCCCTAAAGGGTGGTAGGTATCCATAGATGATATTCGGTATGATCTTGGGGGCATGAATGAGAACTTTTTTTTATTAGTAAGGCTATATGTTTATTTTAATTGTGTTATTAAAACATAGTCAGTACCTCCATCCGGGGATTACACTCTGAAGCTATACAACAGCTCTCTCTCTGTCTCTTTATGCAGTACTGTGCCCAGTACCCCTCCTATTTTTGGAGACCTTAGGTGTGGCTGGGTGGGGCAGATGCTGACATGCCCGCCCCCTTGCAGCCTGAGCACAGACAGGTGTCTTGGGCTTGACCATCTAGACACTGGCCTGGCCATGAATGGCAGAACTCATCTGTGGTGACAGCAGCGACCACCTGGCCAGATTGTCTGGCCCACATCCAAGCTAGGTCCTTTAGTGATGTCAATTCTGAGCCCCCAGCAGCCTTCTGATGGAATGGACAGCCAGAAGCAGTTTCCAAGAACCTTGTCTGATAAATTAGTTTCCTTTTAAAATGTGTTTACAGAAGTTTAAAAGCGAGTGAGTTTGAATTACAGCCTACATTTTTAAGCACTTGCTATATGCCAGGCACAGTCCTACAGGTCTTATAATTGGCTCACTTAATATTCAATTCACACAGACCCAAAGAAGTCACTGTAGTGGTATGATCCCCATTGTGCAGACTGGGAAACTGAGGCACACAGCTAGTAAGAGGCAGAGCTGGGATTCACACTTGGGCAGTCTGGGCCTTTCTCCATTTATAAATTGGGACTGTTTATTAAAATCGCCATTACTGAATTGTCCTGCGAGAGACCTGAGGGGTTCATGGTGGGCCCTCCAAGGATCCCTTAGATGGGATAAGGTAATTTTTTTTTTTTTTTTGCGGTACCAGGGATTGAACCTAGGGGCGTTCTACCTCCGTGCTACACCCACGACCCTATTTTTTCTACTTTATTTTGAAACCAGGTCTCACGAAGTTGCGGAGGGCCTCACTAAGTAGACAGAGAGAGACAGGGGGAGAGAGAGAGAGAGAGAGAGAGAGAGAGAGAGAGAGAGCTGAGGCTGGCCGCGAACCCGGATCCTCCGGTCTCCGCCTCCCAAAGTACTGGGATTACAAGCGTGCGCCACCACGCCCGGCTGGGATAAGGTAATTAATGGTGGGGATACAGGCTGCTCCAACCCTACACTGTCTGCCTCTGACCTTCATTGTGGCCAAAGACATCACCTCTCCCAGAAATTACGCTGCCTAGTATGCGCTGTGTTTGTATAGATGGTAGGCAGGAAAGCTGCAGCCACACAGTCAATTCACATCCCACTGACTTTTAGGAGCCACTGGACTTCTCACATAGCTTTGCCACCAGCCCTAGCCAAAGAGCTGACCTGGAGCTATGACCCCTGGAACCATCCTAAGTCCTACGGAACCATCTTGGAAAGAGAAAAATAGTTCTCCATCCTCTCCCAAGAGAGAGTCCTTCCCTTTATTATTTATTTATTTATTTATTTATTTATTTATTTATTATTGGGGGGGGTACTGGGGATTGAACCCAGGGCCATTCTACCTTCGAGATAAACTTCCAGCCCTATTTTAAATTTTTATTTTGAAACAGAATCTCTCTAAGTTGCTGAGGGCCTTGCTTAGTTGCTGAGGCTGGCTACCAACCTGCAATCCTCCTGTCTCAGCCTCCCAAGTACTGGGATTACAGGTCACCACTGAGCCTGCCCAGTTAAAAAGCCAAGGGAAAGAGGCTCAGGGAGGAGGGAGAGACCCTTCTGGTACAAGGTGTGAGATTAGCTCAGACTTCTCTCTTGGTGCCCCTTCTCCTCTGCCTCCAAGTCCTAACTCGGTGCCTTGTTCCTCACCAATGAGGGTTGGCCACCTGCGCAGCTGGCCACCCACACCAGCCCTCCCTCACCTCCCACCCGCCCCACGGGAGTTGCCAGTGAGCATGCAGGCACGCAGCTCCTCCGTCTGCAGAGACCGCTGACGCAGGGTCAGCCCACCTGAAAATTGCTCTCCCTGGGTCCAGACGAAACAGCTGGGCATTGATGGAGTTTGCAGAGAAATTAATCAGCGCCGACTGGCAGCGCTGCCCAGTGCTGCCTGGGCCCGATCCATCCTAATGAATCCTGAGCTCCCACCTTAATGGCTCCTGACAAGACTAATTGACTCGTGTAGGTGATTAGCATGGGCATTACCACCGTTACTGTGGCTCAAGACACTTTGAGGGTGCTGGAGGTTCTGCCTGGGGAGGTTGGCTCCATGTGCATCGACCCCAGTGACAAACAGGGACAGGGAGCCAAGGGGAGGGGAAGCGGCAAGACCTGGATGTCCACTCGCTCATTCATCCATTCACGCAGTCACAAGCACTAGCTCAGGCCCGCCTGGCGCTGGGCACTGCACTTGGCCCAGGGGACATGGAGGCTGTGGAATGGTGATAATGCCACCTGTCTAGAGGGGCCACAGCGAGCCCACCGGGGCTGTTCATCTCAAGTGCTTAACAGAGGCCCCATGGGAGCTGGCAGTCAATAAACCAAGGCTAATATCACCACTCGACAATCTTACATTACACATAAATACTAAAATGAACATTAATTGTAATGTCTATATTAATATGTGAAAATTAATAGCCCAGTGGGGAGTTACACACAAATAACTATAACCAAGCATGCTGAGTACTTTCAACCCAATGACAAGGCTGATGGCGGTGCAGGAGGCTGGGAGGGCTCACTGGGCAGGTAACATGCAAGCTACCCCTTGAAAGGTGTGCAGGAATTGACCAGGCCTGGAAGGGAAAGGGGCCTCCGGGCTGAGGGAACAACCCTGGGGCAAAGGCAGCGTGGTGGGGTGGAGCTGGGGAGCTGGGCAGGAAGAACAGGGCATCTGTGGGGAGTGGGGTGTTGGGCTGTGATAAGTGGTTCTGCTCCTTCCTGTGGAAACTCAGGAGGCTTTTACCTGGGGTGCTTAGAACTGGGATGGGGGACAGTGTCCCCTCCAGGGCCTGAGGTCTGAAGCAGCCGAGGTACATGGTTCTGTTCCCTCTAGGACCCCACCTGGAGCTTCTGGGACAGGTCATATCTCCAAGCCAGCCTGCCTGATGCTGCTTCTGTGTCCCTCCCCCAGGGCCATCCAGCACTCGGTGCCCTGAAGGTCCCAGCAAATATGCCACATACAGCTCTGTGGGCAGCTGGGATGATAACAAAAAAGGACCCTGGCACGGCACAGGCATGGCCGCTCATAAGCATGGGCACGTATGGCGTCTGTGCCATCTGGGGAAAGTGCTCCCCTGGGCCTGCTCCCTGAGCAGCCAGCCCAGTCATCACCAACACCTCCCTTCTGACATGCCCTGGCAGGGGACACCTGGGCTGAGGCTCTAGGAGGGACAGCGGTGGCGGGGAGCCAGCCCGCAGTCTGCCCTGGAACAGTCCCCCACATGTTCAGACTCTAGACATTCCCCAAAACACCCCAAGGTTCAGGCACAAGCCAGGCACGGGGATGGGCCCTGGGGACACAGAAGTTGCCTGGTCCACCTGGAAGCATTCAGAGTCCAAGAGGGGAGGCAGAGGAGCAACTAATGACTGTGACTAGTACTAAGAAGCGTGACCAGGCGCTGGAGAAAGCAGAGGGAGCCACCCTCAGGTTCTGTCTTAAGAGACCCAGGAAGGCCACCCAGAGGTGGCAGCATCCAAACTAACTAGGCCAATGTGATGAAGATTCTTCGTGCTCCAGGAGGCAGGGACAGCAACCGCGGAGGCCTTGCCTCTCATGCTTAAGGAACTGCAAGGAGACAGGCTTGCTAAAGTGAGGGACCAGGACTGCACTGCCAACAGCTTCTATGCCATTAAAGAATGCTGGCTTTCCCAGGCATGGTGCTACACACCTGTAATCCCAGTACTTGGGAGACAGGACGATCGCAAGTTTGAGGTCAGCCTCAGCAATTTAGTAAGACCCTATTTCAAAATAAAATAGGGCTGGGGTATAACTCAGAGGTACTACCAAAAGAAAAAAAAATGCTGGCTTTTGTCCCAAGAGGACAGAGGGACATGAGGAGACTCATGAGCAGGCTCTGTCCCAGGTGGAAGGGGACCCTGTACTGCTGGGAGGAGAAAGCTGCCCTTTCTCAGGTCTCAGGGTGACCACTGAGACCTGGGGAGGTTGCTGGGATGACCTGGGATTGGACCATGGTGGTGAGAGTAGAAGAGGCCAAAAGGAAAGAGAGTCCGGAACCATTTTGAAGATAGAGCCAAAAGGATTTCCTGATGGGTTGGATTTGCCGCCAGGGAGAAGAGGTAGGACCTACTCTTTTGAGTTTTGAACCTGAGCAACTGGCAGGATGGAGTCACAGCTTACCAAGATGGGCAGGGCTTCAGGTGTTTGGGGAGAAAGAACAGAAGTTGAGCCTTGGACCTGTTGAGCTTGATACACCCGAGTGGAAAGGCTGAGCAGAGAAGTGGACAGAGGAGTCTGGAGTCTCCTCTGAGGAGGCATGAGGTATAACCACAGGAGCTGGCAAGGTACGGAATGTCTAACGCACAGGGATATACGAGATCGTCCGCCATGGGAGTGAGGACGTGGAGAAGGGATACAAGAGCCCAGTGCAGGGGCCCTCTGGCGTCAAGAGGTAGAGCAGAAGCTGGGTGCAGTGGTGCATGCCTATAATCCCAGTACTTGGGAGGCTGAGACAGGATTCCCAGCTTCAGGGCCAGCATTAGCAACTTAGTGAGACCCTGTTCAAAATAAAAAAAAAAATTTAAAGGGGCTAAGGATAAAGCTCAGAGGTAGAATGCCCCTAGGTTCAATCCCCAATGAATAAGGAGAAGGGGGGAGAAGGGGTAGAGGAAGAGGGGGGGGGGGAGTTTGTGCCTGAGGTCACACAGCCAGGAATGGAAACTGGGCTCCTGACCTGCAGGCTAGAGCTGCATGCTGATGCTAAAGAAAGTGCAGAGGCCAGGAGGGCCTGCTCAGCATCAACCTCTGCCCAGAGAGGTGAGCAGAGCTGTCCTCCAGCTCATTGAGGCTCCTCTCAGTCCTCAGGCCCCCTGGAAGCAGGGATCAATCCCACAGCACTAGACAGGCGTCCCGCTGTGACTGCCAAGCAGCCTTCCCAGGGCCCCAGTCCCGGGAGTAGCTCCTAGGGGCCGATCGATGCCGTTTGCAAAAAACAATCAAAAGCCTAAGCCAAAGGTAACGGGAGCAGGGCCTGCTTCAGGGCTCCCTGGTGGGCATCTAGCCAGGGACTTATCACGATCAGCCACCCTGCCATCCCTCCCTTGCACCAGAGGACTTTGAGGGCCCCACAGTCCAGGCTGAACACAGCCACGCAGGGTCTTGGGTGAGGACACAACCAGCACTGTTCTTGGAGAAGGGCCTTCCCTCCCCCAGCAAGCACAGGGGTCGGTTAGTAGCTGGCCACACCTCTGCCTCCCGGGTCCACCTCCTCCCAGCATGTACCCTCCACCACACAGGACTCGCCCTGGCACGAGGTGAAAGCAGACACAACAAAAGCCAGCCACAGAACCAGTGTGTGAGGCCAAAGGAGGAGACTCTTGGGACCCTATTCCAGTGTGCCACCTCCCCCGAACCTCTCCTCCTCTCTCGGCACTTCCCCTGCCTCTCAGGAGATCACCCCTCCTCCTTCCCTTGCCCAGGGGGGCTTAACCAGATATCTGGCTCAGTTCCTATTACTCAGGACCCTGATTCCTTTATCCATCTGTCTAATGCCCCTGTTTCCACAGCATCCAGGCCTGGCACCGAGGGGTACCCCAAGTATACCTGATGAATTGAATGAACGGAAGAAAATAGCAGCCTTGCTGGTGATCGGTCTTGCTAAGAATTCATTCATTTACCTGTATACATGTACTGGGTACCCACTCTGCCAGCCCCATGCCAGGTCTGGGTGTAGGGAGGAGCCACATTGATAAAGTCCACCAAAGAGCACAGCCGTGTCACAAATCCAGGAGCCCACAAACATCCCCCATTTTAGCTCAGCAGGGCCTCCAGAAGGTAAACTGAGCCTTTAGAAGAGCCAAAATGGCAGGCACCCCCTTCCTGGACAGTCCCCAAAACCCCAGCTCCCCAAACCCCAACCCTAAACCCATCCTTAAAATGCCAATCTACCACCAAAAGAACAGCCACTTTCCATAGAGGCCTCCCATGGTCCCTAGAAATAAAGCCCTCCTGGGCCATTGGGGACAATGCCCACAGCAGTCAGACACCCAGCTGCTATACCCAGCACACCCTGCAAATCAGCCTCCATCAGAAAGAGCTAAAGGGGCTGCTCGCATGCCCCCACAAGCACCGGGGAGTCCGCTTGCCTCAGGCTCCCCCCTGCAGCAGAGATCTGTGCAGAAGTGTGCGTCCACCCCACCACACCCTACACTCGACTATACATGAAAGGAGGCTTGAAATGACCACTGAGTTAAATAACGTAGTGATACCTCCTATCTCATTTTTAGCCCTTTTTATTTTTCATTTTGAAACAGAATCTAAGTTGCTGAGACTGGCCTCAAACCTGAGATCCTCCTGTCTCAGTCTCCCAAGTGCTGGCCTTAGAGGCATGTTCCACCATGCCCGGCCTGCCTCATTTTCAAGTATGAGTGATGCTCCAGGAAGATGCTCCACACAGGGCCCTGATGCAACTGCCTCTAGCACACAGCCCCTGCCCTGGTACCCACGAGCAGACAGGTGGGAGAGTAAGAAGCCCCAGGTTACAGGTACTTTCCTAAAGCGACACTGACGAGAATGAGAGGGCAGAGGAGGGCCAGGCTGGGAGTGGATGGGGCCTTTACAGGAGCTGCTGTTGGCCTCCTGCTCCCAAGCATGGGTCCTGCCCATTGTCCCAACTGCTAGCTGGGTTCCTGCTACTCAACACCATTTCCTTAGATGCTCCTGGGCTCCTGGAGCTCAGCTAGAGCCACGGGGGTCAGGAGCACAGGTCTTGAGCTGCCCACGTCTAAGCTGGGCCCACCTGGAAACCAGACATAACAGACCTGGGTGACAAGGTGGCTGGGGCTGGGTGGGGGGTTGGTGCATCAGGATGCTCAGGGTCATGTCCTATTTCTAATGACAAACCAGGCATATTCAATGCAGAAAACTCAGTAATCACAGAAAAGTACAAGGGGCCACAAACCAAACTCTACAACCTCTTCAGGTACCCCTCAAGGGCTCAACGCGGAAGAGGAATGAGCATTCTGTAGGACCAAACCTGTGCCAGAGTGGAAATCGAGCACCGTGGGCTCCATGTGACAAAGCTTTTGCTGTTTAGACCTCCCCACTGTTGGATGGGGCCACCACAGGAAGTACTGAGTGGCCCATTCCTGGAGGCATCCAAACAGGACAGATGAACACCATAAAAGTGATCCAATCACAAGAGGAAGATGTTCTCAATCTCTAAGATCCCCTTCACTGGCAGGAAGGGAGATCACCCCTTGCCACCGTGCATCCATGTGCCAACTCACCCACAGGCGTGTCCTCGCTGATCAACAGGTATGTGTCAAAGAAGTGGTTGGTGAAGAAGGGTAGCCGGTTCACCTGGCCTGGAAGACAGAGGACAAGAGCGTCAGCCAAGGACCCCTGTGCCAGCTTCATGCATTCTACAAGGTAACACTGAGTGGGCCTGCAGCAGGCACTAAACTGTGTTCAGTGCCATGGTCATCTCCCCGGGACCCTGAAGGCCACCATCCTGTCTTGAAGCAAACGGAAAATAATGGCAGGAGGTGGGCAGTACAATCAGCCAGCTCCTCAGCGCAGGTGGCTACTGAGCTCCGGACACAATGACAGGCGTGCACATGTAAAATGTCCACAGGATTCTGAAGACTTTGTGCAAAACAAAAAAATGTAAAGTATCTTGTTAATCACTTATATTGATTACACATTGAAACAATACTATTTAGAATATATTGGATTAAGTATATTACTGAAATGAATTTCGCCTATTTCTTTTTACATTTCTACTGTGGCTGCTGCAGAATTGAAACACACATGTGGGCTGTGTTGTTTCCTACTGGGCGGTGCAGCTCTCTGAGTGTGAGCTCTTCAAGGTCAGGGCACAGCTCACCACGGCGGCCCAGGTTCTTAGAAAGCCCTTGATACCCATTTGCTGTGGGAAGGAATGGCCAGCTGATCCCATAGAATAAATACTAATGATAATAATAATAACAGCTGCCATCTCTGGACCGCTTCTCCGTGCCAGCCACTTAAATCACCTCACTCCAATGACAGGAAGGCAGGTGCCGTCACATCCCATTTCACCGCGGAAAATGAGGCTACGGCCTACACGTAACGGGCTCTACGTCCTTGCTCATGCGGCTAGCAAGTGGCCCAGGCCACACAGGCACCCAGACCTCGACGCTTGGCCTGTTCACCATGTGCCTCTCTGACAGCCTCAGGCGAGGCTGGGGTCTGGGAGGAGCAGGGTGACACCTTCATGGGCTGAGGAGTTTGGTGTCTACGAGGAGTAGACATGCCACAGTCCCCTGCATGAAGGCTCTTTGGGGCTGGCTTCACCTGTCCCCTGATTTCCCCCTGGGAGCTTGAAGTGGGCCAGGGAGGGTATGTCCCTCTCAGTCCTATCCCTGCAGACCTAGCTGGCCCAGATCCAGTGGGGCCAGTGCTATGTAGTACTTGTCACAAGAGGCTCCTGTGGGGTCCCCGGGTGTGGCAGGGGGCAGCTCTCCCTGCCCTTCTTTCTGCTGACCCAGGCTCCCTCTGGGCTTGTGCCAGGCTCCCAGAGGGCAGGGGGCTGGAATCAGGGAGGGTGCCAGGTGCAACTGGAACACTCTGGCATCTTTCCTCCTACCCAGCCTGCTCAGGCAGCCAGGCTGGTGCCACTCTGGCTCCTCCAACATTCTGGCCTCACGTCCTGGCCGGGGCTGCAGGCCTCTCTGCCTCCACTCGCCAAATTCCTATTTACCCTTCACATCTCATTGCAGCTGTCCCTTCTTCCAAGAGGCCCTCCCTGAACACCCACATACACGCTTTCCCCCTCTCCTGGCAGGAACACAGCAGCCTCAGGAAGAGGCCAGTAGCCGAGGCCTCGCCTTCACTGAAACCTCCCTGTGCTTAGGGTGCCATGCCTCAGTTTACTCATGTGCAAAATAGAGCGATAATAATAAGACTTACTTTGCAGCTAACCTGAGGATTAAATGAGATTACATACATAAAGCGCTTAGCACCTTGCCCCAGACACAGAGTGAGCACTCAATAAATGGTAGCTATTCTTCATACTGGTATTAGTAAAGGTGCCGCCTTCCCAGGCAGAGGGGGGAGGGGTTCTGATCCCTGCTGGGGGGCCTTGGGCTCTGAAACCAGAAAGCCCAAAGCAGCCGGTCAAGGTGGAAGACCCTGGGCGCCCAGAGGATTCAGTAGCAAGCTTGGACAGTGGGGATGGAAAACGAGTGAGAGAGAAAAAAATCATCTGCAGTGGTGTGATTCATTTTTAAATTTCTTTTATAGGACCTGCCGATAATCGGCGGCTGAGAGCTCTGCATGGGCAGCTGGGCAGAGACGCGGGACGTGCGATGCCTGCCACATACCAAGCAGGACCCGCGTCCTCAGAACGGCCCGCCACCCTCAGAGGCCTGGTGGCCTTGGGCTGCCATTGCAGGCCCTGGGGGACCAAGGCTTACAGAGACCCACACCAAGGAAATATCAGAGGCACCCCCCAGGAAGGAGCACTGGACAGGAAGCACAGAGGCATGTTTCAGGAACCAGGGGCCTTGGGCACTTTGCCATTTGCTCTGTGACCTTGGTCAGATCCCTCTGTTTCTCTAGTTCTTTTGTTTCCCAGCCTCAGGATGGGGACAAAAAGCCCCGTCTCCCACTCTGCCTGGGTGCCAGTGGTCACTGTGCCATGTGGCTCCCAAGACCCCAGCGGACAGGAGCCCACCACGCTGACATCAGGTGGGGAAGCCGGGCCGCCCCACGGTCAGTGCTCCTCACGTCCAGCACCAGAAAGACCTAGCAGGATGCTGACCATCTGGCCAGATGAGGACAGGTGGGCAGGCCTGCTTGGGCCTTCCTCTCCTGCCCCAACAAGGCCACAGAGGAAGACGGGGAAGGAGAGAGAAGGATAGTGGCTTCAGCACGGAGGATGACAGATGGATGAGTTGACATGGTGGAGGGTTTGTCCCTGAGCCCAACCTATCTCAACTTCCAGGGATGGGAGGTGGGACCAGCCCGGGGCACCGGGTCAGATGGAAGCAAGGTGGGCAGGGACAGTGACCTGGTGCGGGCTGGGAATGGGCAGAGGGCTGGCACAGGAAGGCGGACCTATGGGAAGATGGCAAAGGAAACAACTCTGCCTTCAGCCTTGAGGTCAGCCACCACCCCACCAGGCTGAAAGAACAACACGGGCCACTCTAGACAAGGACCAGCAGGTGTGGATGTGGTCAGCATGGAGAGAGAGGAACCCTCGTCTATAAGGGCAAAACAGGAACCTACAGGCAAATCACCCACGTTTTGCCACATAATTGCTGGGCAGCCTCATGCAACTTGCTTTGTGTCTCTGCTTTCTGTGCCCCGTTTTGTGTCCCCCCCAAAGATTACTGTTGATAATAAAAGAGCTAACATTAAAAAAAAGTGTTCTTTAAGCACCTAATGTATGCCAGGCACTATCCTAAGTGCTAAGTACATATTAATTCATGTGGTCATTAAGAAGGGATGTTCTATGGGCTTACTGTACTAGAGATAAGAACACTGAAGCAGGGGGCAGGGGTTCAGAAACCTGCCTGAAGGAAACGGGGGGCCAAAGTGGGACTGTGCACCCTGGGGTGTGCCAGGCCCTGTGCTCTTCTCTTGCGCACATGCTCAATGCAAAAATGACTGTCTTTTTATCAGAGAGCTCCAAGGGAGGCCGCCGTATCCCACTGAGCAAGACAGGACTCAGCACCTGCTGTATGAGCACATATGTATCTCTTCGTAACAGATGAAAGCCAGTGGGACAGAGAAGGGAAGGGCATAGGGGCCCAAGGTCACAGAGTCCTTGGGAAGGTTGAGGCAAGTGTCCTGACTTCTACCATCCAGCAAACCCAGGGCCAGAGCTGCCCCTGACTGAGGCCTCTCACATGGGGCAGAGGGGTGCAGGGCTGGTGATCTAAAAAAGGGCCCATGAAGGATCCGAGTCCCCTGGTTTGTGTGATCTTGGGCCAGTGGCTTCTGTAGGCTTCAGTTTCTGCCCCGGTAAGATGTGCCAGCAAGTGAGAAAAGGTCTGACTCCTTCTACTCTGCCTCTGACTGTCTTTGAGACTGCTGTGGTCCTGGACTGCCTGGATGGGAGTGAGTCCCCCATCACAGGGGGCATTCTAGCAGAGGCAAGGAAAGAGGACCTCCTTGGTTGCAGAATGCTAGCAGCACTCCAAGTGCAAGGCGGCAGCTTCCTCCAGAGGCCCCGTGTGGCTCCCTGGAGTGGAGAAGGAGCTGGACCCCACAGGAATGTGTTTGCCTGTGTCGCCAGGCACACTGTGCCCATGGCTCTTCCCCGGAGATGCCTTAGCCCTAGGGACACCGTGCGCAGCATGCCTGCGGTCCTGGCCTTCCTTCAGCACAGCCCGGAGCTGCTCTGCTCATCACCCTCTGTCCAGGGGCCAAGGGGAGGCAGCGTCGGGCCCTCTTGCACCAGAGCTGGCACTTGCAGGGGGCTGGTCCCTATAGAAAGCTTAGCTCCCAGCCGCCTCACCTGTGCTCAGGCTGTTCCTCCTCTAAGACATCTTCTTCCTACTCCCCTGGCTAAAATTCCTCCTCGGTCCTCAAAGCCCAGAGCAAATGCTTTTCCTCTGGCCAGGCTACCCCTGCCCCGTGGCTCCTGTCTGCCGATGGACTGCCCTGGAGCCATGGATGCCCCCTTCTAACCTGCACTCTGCATTATAGTAGACCCTGCCAGACTCTGGGCCCCTTGAGCATGGGTGATCTCTTTCATCCCCCAGAGCCAGGCACAGCATGCACACGGTGTCACACAGTAGGTACTCAAAAGACAGCTGTAACACCGAGCAGAACAGCGGCCCATCCCTGCAGCCCAGGAGAAGGACAGCTCGTGGTCACAGATCACAGAGCTTCAGCAGGTCTCAGGCTCCTCCCACGCCCTCATGTGCCCCTGGCCCTGGGGACAGCTGGTATTTTCAGCCCTGTGCGAACTGCAGAAAGCAACTGAAGCCCAGAGAGGGAAGTGCGCCTTCAGGCATACACAGCAAGGCAGGCCTCCAGGGTCCCCAGCACAAAGCCAAGCTGCTGGCCTCAACACTCCCTAGGTTAGCCACCTGGGAGGGGATGGCAGAACTTACCCCAGCATCCAGAGATCAGCACAAAAAGCCAGACCACAGGGCAGCTGGTGGCGATGTGGCACCTCATGGCTCCTGGGGACACAAAGGAGAATAGAGTGAGAAGCTTCCTCCTGAAGGTGGGCGCTACTCTACAGCCCCTTCACCCCGCAGCTCCAGGGAGAACTGTGTTTTTATATCCATCATATTATCCTATAACCTGGGAAATGAGAAGAGGCAGCAGGGCATGGTGTTCAAAAAGGCATGGAGAGAAGAGGTGAGCTGCCCAGGGCCCCACAGCAAGTCTATGGGAAGCTGAAGCTCAGTTTGGGGGAGCTCAGAGTTAAGCTCTAGAAAGATCTGGGGCCCAGCTAACAGAGGCTCTGCAAAGCCAGACCCCATCTCTAAGAGTGGCTGGGAGGGTGGACTGCTGCCGCCACACCCTTTGGTTCCTTCTTACCCCCAGGAGGCACAGGAGCTGACATCCCTACAGCAATACCAGGGGCCCATGCTCATTGACTGGGACCTCACCCTCTCACAGAACTGTCAGTCCCATGGTGCAGAGACACACTGGTGCACGGCACCCTTCAGTGAGCACCCATGGGTGCCTTGTCTGGGGGCACACACCTCCTGGTTCACAGGGAGGGTCTGAGGCCAACAGCCACTAAAGGATTTGCTCAGACTCCCAACCAGTCAATCCCCAGACCCAAGTTGTCCTGCTACCTTTCTTGTCAATAAGTCATCAGGAAGGACAAGGGGAGGTGAACAGAGCTAGAAGAAAGGGCTTCGGGGAAAGACTTCCACATCTCTGCCAAGACCTTGGAGGGGGAAATTCAGAAAGGGCTGAGAGCTCAGGTTCCTTAATTCTAGACCTGGAGGGGACCGTCTCTCAGCCTTGTCCTGGGTGGACAGGGAGGTGGTAGAGTTGGGCGATGATTCCTGCCGACACAACATACAAGCGTCCGTGGGGCCCTTTAGTTTTCCTTCTAATATGCACTTAAAGTGCCCTAATTATGAAAAATGAAAGAGTCATGTACAGAAGAAAAGATTCTAAGGTGCATTTAGGGAATCAAGGATGAATCCTCTATCATATCCCTGCATTTCCATCACCCCCCCCCTTGTTTTGGTGCTGGGGATTGAACCCAGGAGTGTTCTACCTCTAAGCCATACCCCCAGCCCTATTTTATTTTATTTGGGAATAGGATCTCGCTAAGTTGTGGAGGCCCTCACTAAGTTGCTGAGGCTGGCTTTGAACCTGCGATCCTCCTGTCTCAGCCTCCCAAGTACTGGGATTACAAGCACATGCCACCACGCCCAGCATTTCTGTCCCTTTGAGTTGCCAACTATAAGCAGCCTATCACAGGGGTCTGCAAACTGAAATACCTACAGGGGCCAGGCAGGGAGTATGAATGAGGGAGCCCTGGGTGGGGGGTCATGGCCATGTGGAGACCACACGCTCTGTCCAAGGGTGTCAGCTGCTAGTGTGTTTCAGCCAAGAGGAGACTTAGGCCCAGTGTGACCAGAGCTACTGATTCTTCTCAATGAAAGCCTGGACACTGGGCTTTTACATGAATTCAATTTGTAAATATTGGCAAATAATTCAATTTGTAAGCGGCACTAGGCGAGCCGACTTGCTCCATCTGGCAGCCACCACTGGCCTTCTCTGCACCCATTATGCACACTCATGGGACCCCATGGCTGGCGTGTATCTTTGGAGCAACCCTCTACATAAAAGCAACTGGGGGGGGGGGAGGCATGTGGCTCAGTGGTAGAGCTCTTGCCTGGAATACACAAGGCCACAAAACAGAAAAGTAAATAAATAAAAAAGCAATTTGCTTTTCTTGCGTCACGCTATTCCACAGAAGACCCTCCAGGCCCATAAGGCTTAGAACTGCCTCCTTCCTTCTCTCTATAAGCTAATAATAGTTCATAGTAAGCATGCTTCATAATGAAGAGAACCATCCCCTCCTGGTGGGTATTTGGATGTTTCCAGGTTTCTGCTACTGCAGGCTATGCCACTGTGGACATCTCTCTGCACATAATTGTGTTGGGACTTTTCTCTTCAATTTGGTTCTCCAACAGTGGGATTGCTGGGTCAATTAAATACAACACAGAGCATGTATGTAAACTTTCATGAGATGTTGCGTATTACCTTCTGGGAAAGGTGGCGCAACTCACGGTCCCTCTGGCAGTGTACAGCAGGGCCCGTGTGGCCACCTGGAAGTGATCCCTCTTTTAAATGGCTGCCAATCGGACGCATGGAAAATGGGATGGCACGCCTGCTTTAATCTGCATCTCCCTAGCTACTAGCGAGGTGGAGCAAGATACGCCTTTTTCTAAACGTTCAAACCACTTTCCATCTGTCGTCTCGTGTTACCCTATCACTTCCTGCAAAGAAGCTGGTCAGCCTCGCTAGCATTATACCTGATTTACACATGGAGAAACCGAGGCACAGCGCAATTAAGTGACAATCTAACATCTCATGGTGAGTGAGTGTCTTTAGAAAAAAAAAAAGAAAAATATCTCCAGCCCTCTGCCTTTCCAAACCAGATGTTATGAGAATTAAACATCTGCGAAGAACATCATCCACAAATAGCTAGGGAATGCACGCAATTCTGCGGGGTGTTACAGGAAGTTTGTGGTACAAGGAAGGAGGAAGGAAGAACGGGAACGCTCGTTAGAAGTTCCCATGGGCCAGAGATTTTCACAGGTATTTTTTTCCACTAGATTTTCCAAGATACGTCTATGATCAGGTATTCTGGTCCCCATTTTACAGATGAGGAAATTGAGGCTTGGAAAGTTCACTGTAGGATCAAAATGGAGTCCACCTGCCTGTTCCCATCAATGCAGCTCTGCCCCCACCCCGTTCCCTTATGTGTGAAGGATAGAGGCACGGCCCCCTCCAGGAGACAATATACGTCACACAGTAAGTAAGGGTGAGTGTCTGCCAAGAAGGGGCCCGCACGGTCCTCTGGTTCCTTCTTCCCCCAGGAGGCATGGGAGCAGCACGCTCACTGCATCACGCCCCTGGCGTCCCCAGGGCCACTGCCAGGCACCCTGGGCCCCAACTGGTCTACATTAATGTCTGTTCAACCCTTTCCCCTTCAGAGGTGGCCAGGTGCCCCAGTCCATCAAGTGTGGCCAAACGCAGCCCTAGCTGCAGAGCACCGAGAGGCAGGGACAATTGAGCTCCGTCCAGACTGCCTCCAGCCTCAGCTCGGGCTGAGGTGGCCCAGGTTCCCAGGGTGAAGCAGAGGAGCCAGGCCAGAGCCGGTCCATCCTGCTACTGGGACTCCCTGATGTCCCAGATCTTGTTCCTCCCTGGGGCCCCTTGGCCGAGGGGAGATGCCAGGCCCAGAGCAGAGGCAGGTGGTGTGGGAAGAGGACCGGCCCCACCTGCAGCCTGGTGTCACAGTGGAAGCTGCCTCTGCCCACTGGTGTCCCTTGGCCCAGGGGCTGCAGCAGCAGCAGCAGCAGGGATTCCCCTGGGAAAGCCTGGCCTTGCTCTGCCCTGGCCCTCCCAGCACCCACCATGGGAGGCTGTGCTGCCCTTTGGGTGGGGCTCACATCACCCTACCACCACCAGTCTTCACCACTCCCTGTTGGAGCAGGACCGCCCCCCCCGGTGCTGGACTTCCTGCCAGGGCCTGGACCTGCCAGAGACCTGCCGCAGATCTACTAGCAGGGTCACAGCAGCTGCCCCAAAGTCTTTCAGGTGCCCAGCTTAGAGTCCTTTCTTATAGGAAACATTCCAGATATCTCTCAAACATCCTCACTGCCAAGGAGATACCAGCCAGACCTCAAGCTGCCAATTCCCAACATCTTTTGTCATGCCAAGCCCCGTGCCAAGCACTATAGGGGGCCACAGGGCCATAAAAATGGCTGGAAACATGTGCTAGGTGTCAGATAAGTGACACAGACTGTCACTGCCCAGGGCTATCAGAAGAGAGAAATCTTCGGGCCTCCAGGGGAGCTGCACAGATGTCAAAGAGTCACGATGCTAAATAACATTTACTCAGTGCGTGTTGTGCCGGGCACTGCGACGTGCAATGTGCTCTGTGAGCTGGGGCTCAGAGAGGTTAAATAACTTTCCCAAAGTCACACAGCTAATAAGTGGACAAGTTTGGATTTGAACCCCATTCTGATGGCCATCACAGTCAGGCTCCCTGCCTCAGCCCCAAGCTATGCGGAGTTCAGACTTGTGTCCTGGAAGAGAACCCTGCTGAGGAGCTGGTGGGGAAGCTCCAGGCAAACCCTACACCTACTCAGAGAGACCAGGGAGCCCGGCCTGAGAATCCCAACACCCTCAAGCCACAGCACGCCAGGGCCAGCAGAGAGGCCAGGCTACGTGTGCCAAGAAGTGCCTCCAGGACCACTGGTTACTGGTCTCCCACTTCTTCTGCCCTTCTGGGCTGCTGGCATGTCCTGGGACCCACACCACTGAGACAAGGCATGCTCCATCAGGTGACCAAGTCTGTCGCCTCCTCACCCCACCACCTCCCTCCAGCACCAGCCCCGAGAGGTAATGTCCTCGTCCCTGGCAAGAGCCAACTGCAAATTCCCAGATTCAGGGCAGCACCCTGCCCACACTGACCCCGTCTCCTCCTGTCATCGACCCATAAAGACAGAGCTGAGGGTGGGGCCAGAAGGAGGTGGGACACTTACAACATACAGAGAGTGGCTCCCACATGGGGATCCCTGCCCCCCATGACATGAAACCAAAGCCTCTACTACCCAGAGCTGGTGAGAGGCAGGGAGTGGGCTCTGGCAGTGGGGCACAGGCGGGGCCCGGCCATGGTGCGTGTGTCTTCCCTGACATGACGTGCTGTGTGCCAGACCCTGAAGATGCAGAAGAGAGCAAGGTAAAGACCCCGCCCTGGGGGAGCTGGTCCTCCATGGGGAAGACCAACACAGCCAGAGTGTGTGAGTTAGGAGACGGAGCAGGTGAGAAGGACCAGCATCACTGAGAGGTGATCCATAAAGAAAGCGGGGAGTGAGCCATGCGGACATGGGAGAAAAGCAGCCCATGCAGAGGCAACGGCCTGTGCAAAGGCCCTGGCACAGAGTGTGCTTCGTGTGCTTGAGGCCCATGACGAGGCCCATGTGGCAGGAACAGGGTGTGCGGTGGAGAGAGATGCAGGAGTGAGTGTGGAGAGCTAACAGGCCACCATGCAACTGGGCAGACCTCTGGATAAGTATACAAGGGACATGAATGGCTTCATTGTAAACTTAAGGATGCACTGTTGGGGTGAGGGCGCACTGGAGGGGTGAGGATGCCGTAGCGATGCAGGCCAGAGAGGATGCCCCCCAGCCTGGCAGGCGCAGGGGCTGAGATCTGGCTGATTCTGGGCACATTTCAAGGTAGGGCTGAGAGGATTTCCTGCTGGAGAGGACATGGCTATGCAAGAAAGAATGGAGCCCCGAGGGTTCTGGCCAAGCACCTGGAAGAATGGCGTTGCCATTAACTGGGACGGGAGAAGGCTGCAGGTGGAGGTGGGGAGGGAGGAGACCAGTAGTCCAGTTGAGACACAGCAAGCTGGGCATGGTGTTGACACCGTGTGGCCATGGGAGGCAGACAGCAGATGGGCTCCACTAGAGCTCAGGCCTGGAGCTGCAGATATGCGTGGGTGTCACCAGCGTGGCGGGGCCAGGGCCTGGGTGGCCCCCAGACACAGATCGGCCAGGCTTCCGCACCCCAAGCCGAGGCAACTAGGCATCAATCCATCTTTGCAAATTGTCTGAAGAGCCTGAAAATGCACAGACCCGGCAACCCAGCAAGTCTGCCTCCGGCACGTTAGCTGGGAGATCATGTGTGTGGACACTCGGCCACAGAGCTGTCCACTCTGCATGATTTAGGAGAGTGGGACAGAGCAGACACCCAACAGGGGGCTGGTTCGACCATGGGATGTCCACAGAAAGCAAACGGAGGATATCGTGAGTGTGTGGGGAGGTGTACACTATGATGTGTGACAGTGGTGTCACCAGGGTGGCAAGGCTATGGTGACTTTATATTCTTTTGCCTAATTTCTGCATTTTCCATATTCTCTACAATAAACACCCTGTGTTTGTACCATCAGTGGCCTCACTGACGTCCACCCCAAACCCTTGCTGCAGCTCTGAGCAGATGAGCAGCTCTGCTTGGAACATTCTTTTCCTGCATTCTACTGAGCCTCCTGAAGCCCACAGTTCCACCTCCGCTCACCAGGGACACTCATGGAGCTGTGAGGGCCCTCAGCCACCCTCTGGCCACTGACACCCTGTCCACTACACAGATGCTTCTAGGACATGGGGCGCCCCGCCCAGGCGGCAGGTCCCAGCCCAGAGGCCCCTGGTGCTCTGCCCCACGGGTCCAGTCACACTGCCTTCCCACTGTGGGGTCAGGCCGTGTGATTTCTCTCATGCTCCACCTGTGACAGCCACAGCAGCAGGAGGGTGAGCACCCAGGCCTCGGGGGCAGGCCCAGTGTGTCCCACGCCAAGGGATCTCCTTCCCCAGGTGAGGACTAAGCGTTGGAAAGAAAAGCACAACCCCAAGTGCATGCACACACACTCACACATATGTGCACAGTGGGCTCTGCCACCTCTCCAGCAGACATGCCCGGCTGGGGTCTCTGGCTCAACCCTCAAGGGCCCCTCCTTCCTAGGCTGAAAGAAGCCAGGTTCCTTGCAAATCTGTACAAATTTTATCAAATGCCTCTGGATCCCCCCAAACCTAAGAGGAGGCGCACTGCAGTCCAGTTTCCTAGCCTGGAGTGCTGTGGTCCTTCCTGCAACCGCAGCCCGGCACACCCCTCTTCTGGGAGGTGGGCCTGCTCTGGCCTCACTCCCCACAGCTCCCCCTCTCCCTGCAGCCCGGGCAGGGGGCGCTGCCTCGTCCCAGCAAGCAGGGGAGAAGGGCCGGGCAGGAGGGGCATCTGAGCAGCTTTCACTTTCTCAGGAGTGAGAGATTTTCACAGCAGGGTGCCACAATTTAGTTTGAACTGTTATGAATTCCCATAAAATCAGATGCACTCAACTTTGAATAGAAATACAGAAATACGTGGCAGAAATCAAATACAATTTGGGGATTATTCACCCCCACTACACACAGAGAGGTTCGTGCGTGCAAGAAGGCACCTGCAGACAACACTATTAGGCCACTAATGGACAAGCCAGTATCTGCCACCGAGGACCACGCTTCAAAGCCCACGCTGTCCATCCAGGCCACGGGCCAGGCAGGTTGCCATGAGAGAAAGGAGGCACAGGAGCTGCCTGCGGCCTCCTGTCCCGGCACCTTCCCCTGGGTCCTCCCCCAAAGCTCGCAGTACGTGAGGCCTGGGGGGGGCAGTGAGCCAGGCAGGCCTGGGAGGGGAAGACCCCGAGCCCCCAGCCTGGGGAGCCACAGCGGGCCAGCATCTCCCAGGGGAGTCCTGGTGACTCTATCCTCCACATACTTTTTTAAACAAAATCATTCAGCAAAAGATAAATGTTATTTTATTTTATCCTTCTTGGAAGCAATCTACAGACATGATAAATAACTACAAAGCAGCTCCACACCTCCTTCCATGAGAATGTAGCACACAGGTCCCCTCTCTCTTAAAAGAAATGCACATGGCATTCACACCACATGACGGTATATTCTGGTGGTGCTCCCTGTCAGTGTGCAACCAGCTGCCTCACTCCTTTTATCAGCGGCAGAGTGTCCTACTATATGGGGGGTGCATAATTTAACCTGTCCTCTGCCGAGGGATATGTAGGTTATTTTTAACCTTTTGCTTTGACACATAAAACCACAATGAATATCCTCTCCTACATCTACACACACATGATTCTGACAGTGGGACACTGAAGAGGAAATGTTTGAATTTGCTTAACTGTTGACAAACTGTCCTCCAAAGGAGGTGCCTCAAGTTCTATGCCTCCAGCAAGTAGGAAAGAGCGGGGTTCCATGCCCTTTATCACTGGCTCTTATTCTTCTTACAAGCTCCAGAAAGACAACTGAGGCTCCCAACCCTCAGGCCCATCAGGAACAAAGGGAAGAATGGGGGTCCATCGAGGTCAGCTCCTCCCTCTCCCAGCGGGTCACAGGTGCCAGAGCCCAGCCTGGGTCGGACACTTTGCTGACTCTGGCTCCTGTCATTGGCTGAGTCACCTGAGTCTTCCTCTGCCCTGGAACCCACTGCTTCCACCAGGCATGTCCAGCTGTACTGTCTGGGCACAGCTCAAATGCCGCCTCTCCCATAAAGCCATCCTGGTCCCTGCTAGAGGGGATCCTGGGCTCCCCTCACCTTTGTACATCTTTAGAGGCGTCTCTCCCAGTCGTGGGGGTGGTTAGACATGAGCATCCTCCTGCCAGGACCCCCTCAGTGCCTTGCCAGCAGAGTCCACTCCGTCTCGCACAGTCATTCACCCCTGCCGTATGTCACATTAGCAGGTACGACAGCCATCCGATTTCCTAAGCGGGTTCCAGTCCTTACCTTTCCCATCTTAGCAAATTTATCTCTATCCATCCAGTCAGTCTCAAAACCATTTGATTAATTCAGCTAACAAATATCTTCCACTCACCCAATGAATGCCACCTCACTCCTTACCTCTGGACCTACACGTCAGCCTCGCCAGCACCCTGTCAGCCTCAGACCTGCCAGGCTCATTCGGCCCCTTGGCCATCACTGTGGCTGGTCAGATTATTGGCCCCAACCCTTCACTCCTCTGCAGGATTACACACCTACACCCATGCCAGGGGCATGTGGGCAGAGCATGCTTCCCTGCCCTGCATGCTGAGCTTGGCCATGTGACCTGCTCCACACTAGCAGAAGTGTGAACCCGGGACAGAGGGGCTTGTCGGCTGAGCCTTGCCACTCAGCGGAGGAACACGCCCAGGCCGACCTGGCTCTGGAAGGATGAGTAGATTAAACCCAGGTGTGGCCTAGAGCCAAGCCCAGCCTAGACTGGCTGAGCCTCCATCTGACCCACGACCCATGAGCAAGAATAAATATTGCCATGCCAAGGCAACTGGCTGAGACCAACTCTGTGAGTTTTTTATATATAACATAACCTGATCAAAGACATAAAGGAAAATTCTCAATGACATTGGATTTGGCAATGACTTCTTAGAAGTGACACCAAAAACATAAGCCATAAAAGAAAATATGGCCGGGCGTGGTGGCGCACGCTTGTAATCCCAGTACTTTGGGAGGCAGAGACCGGAGGATCCGGGTTCGCAGCCAGCCTCAGCGTGCATGCACGCGCGTGCGATCTATCTCTCTCTCTCTCTCCTCTCTCTCCTCTCTCTCCTCTTTCTCTCTACCTAGTGAGGCCCTCCACAACTTCGTGAGACCCGGTTTCAAAAATACAGCATAAAAAATAGGGCCAGGGGTGTAGCGCGGAGGTAGAACGCCCGTGCGTTCAATCCCTGGTAGCGCAAAAAAAAAAAAAAAAAGAAAAATATGTAAGTTGGACTTCATCAAAATAGAAAGCTTTTTGGACTGGGACTGCAGCACAATGGTAGAGTACTTGCCTAGCATCCCCAGCACCAGAAAACAAAAAAGAAAAGAAAGAGAAAGAAGAATGAATGAATGGAAAAGAAAAAAACTTTTGTACATCAAAGACACTATCAAGCTGGGTGTGGTGGTGCACGCCTGTAATTCCAGTACTTGGTAGGCTGAGACAGGAGGATTGCATATTTAAGACCAGCCTTGGCAATTTAGCAAGACTCTCAGCAACCTAGAGAGACCTAGTTTCAAAATAAAAAATAAAAATAGGGCTGGGGGTATAGCTCAGAGGTAGAGTGTACCTGAATTCAATTCCCAATCCCCACCCACCCACCCACCCACACACACACAGACACACAACCACTATCAACAGAATATATTTGCTGGTCACTTATCTGATAAGGGATTCATATCCAAAATATGTAAATAACTCAAAAAATTCAACAGCATAATAGACAACTCAATTCAAAAATAAGCAAAAACCTTGAATGGACATTTCTCCATAGAAGATACATAGATGGCCAATAAGCACATGAAATGATGCTCAACATTACTTCCATTAAGGAATATGCATCAGAAGCACAGTGAAATCCTACTTCACATCCATTAGGATGGCTATTATAAAACACACACACACACACACACACACACACACACACACACACCCATAGAACTAGTGCTGGAGCCAGGCGTGGTGGTGCACACCTATAATCCCAGTACTTGGGAGGCTGAGACAGGAGGATCGCAAGTTTGAGTCCAGCCTCAGCAATTTAGTGAGACCATGTTTCAAAATAGAAAATAAAATAGGGCTAGGGGTGTAGAGGTGGCTCTACTTAGAAGTAGAACGCTCCTGGGTTCAATCCCTAGTACCACACACACACACCAAAAAAAAAATTTGGTGAGGACATGGAAAAATTAGAACCTTTGCATATTGCTGGTGGGAATATAAAATGGCGTGGCCACTGTAGAAAACTGTATGGAAGTTCCTGAAAACAAGTGAGCATAGAATTACCATATGATTCTACTCTAGGTATATACACAGAAGGACTGAAAGTAGAAACTCGAACATATATTTGTATCCCAATGTTTATAGCCGCATTGTTCACAATCACCAAAAGGTAGAACCCAAATGCTCATCAAATGATAATTGCATGGAGAAGCAAAATTATATGGATTTCACGAATATGGATTTTACATTATAGTTGCATGGATAAGCAAAATGTGGCACATCCATAGAATGGAGTATTTTTCACTCTAAAAAGGAAGGAAATTCTGACACACTACAACACACATGAGCCTTCAAGGCATTAGGCTAAGTGAAATAAGCCAGACAACGAGACAGGTACTGTGTGCTACCACTTACATGAGGTGTTTGGAGTAGTCACACTCATGGAGGAAGTGGAATGCAGTTGCCAGGTGCGGGGGGAGGGAGGAATGAGGAGTTATTATTTAACAAGAACAAAGCTCCAGTTTTGCAAGACAAGAAGTTCTGGAGATGGATGGTGGTGATGGCTGCACAGAGTGAATATACTTAATGTGCACTTAAAATGATTAAAATCGTAGACTTATGTTATATGTATTTTACCACAATAACAAATATAAAGTATAAAAGGCCACAGCACATCTCATTTTACTACTTAAAAAAAAAAAGCCGGGCGTGGTGGCACACGCTTGTAATCCCAGTACTTGGGAGGCTGAGACCAGAGGATCCGGATTCGCCAGCCTCAGCTACTTAGTGAGGCCCCTGCAACTTAGTGAGACCCTGTTTCAAAATAAAAAATAGGGCTGGGGGTGTAGCTCGGAGGTAGAATGCCCCTGGGTTCAATCCCTAGTACCGCAAAAAAAAAAAAAAAAAAACAAAGCCAGGCATGGTGGCGCACGCTTGTAATCACATCACAGTACTTGGGAAGTTGAGACAGGAGGATCGCAGGCTCAAGGTCAGCCTCAGCAACATAGTGAGATCCACTTCAAAATAAAAAGGGCCAGGGGTGTAGCTCAGAGGTAGAATGTCCCTGGATTCAATCCCCAGTACCAAAAAATAAAAAAATAATTTTAAAAACCCCACTACCCATAAAGATGGAAGGACAGTTGGGTCACAGAGGGGCCTGCACAGTTGGAAGAGACTCATGGGCGGCACCAGCTGAAAATCAGCCTAGCCACCGCCATGCTGTTCCCTCAGACAGCACACTCTAACCCTTATTTTGTCATATCCCAGCTTAACTGTCCCCTCCTTGGAGACCATCTCTAATCACCTGCCACCACAGCTGGCCAGATGGCCATCCTCATGTTTTCTCGTCATACCCGCTCTTGCGTTGACACACTCTGCACGTTACTGTTTGGACTGATCATCTGTCTGCCCAGCCATTGGTTTAAGTTGAAGGGAGGTGGAGGGACCCAGAGCCCAGCTAGGGGCTGACCAAGGGAGGGGCGTGGAGAGGCTCTGGCATAGTGGGTCCCCTTTGATGACCCTCTCTGCCCATTCCTTAAGCTCTTTGCTCTGAGTCTCCTCCAAAGGAAGGACTGGAGCGAGACAATTGGGAGGGGCCCTCAAGGTCAACTGGTCAGTCCTCCTGCTTTTATGCCAGTTAGACCCAAGGAACAAATTCTTTGTGAAAAATCTCTAGTACAAATTGGCACAACTTTCTGGAAAGACATTTGGCAGGACAAACTAGCCTTAAAAACATTTATACCCTTTGATTTAGCAACTCCACTGATAGGAATTTTCCCTAAGGAAACAGAAACCTGGCAAAGAGATTGCTGTTTTGAAGATGTTCAGAGTAGAACTGTTTATACTAGAAAAAAGGGCAACTTGGTAATCAATGACAGAGGTTTATGCGAGTAAATCATGGTGTATTTATACAGCAGATGACGATGCAGCCATTGTAAATCATAGTTTCAGAGAACATTTATCGACAAGGAAAATGCTTATGACAAATTGTTAAATATAAAATGCAAGCTACAAAACTAGCATAGTGTATTCCCATGTTAGAAAAATTAAATTATGTATGTACATATCTGAATAGAAAACAGACAGTACATGTTTGTATTGTTATTTTTTTATACTAGGAATTGAACCAGGGGTATTCTACCTCCAAGCTACACCTTCAGCCCTTTTTTTTAATTGTTTTTGTAGTACTGGGGGTTGAACCCAGGGGCATTCTACCTCCAAGCTACACCCCCAGCCCTATTTTTTATTCTTTATTTTGAAACAGCATCTCGCCACGGGACGGATGAGCCCTCGGCCACGCCCCCGGAGAACCCCTCTCCCCGGCACTGGGGATGCGGGGAGGGGGAGCCACCAGCCCTGCCCCTGGAGACACCCCCCCCGGCACTGGGGATGCAGGGCGGGTGAGCCCTTGGCCCTGCTCCCAGAGAACCCCTCCCCCCAGCACTGGGGACGCGGGGCGGGTGAGCCCTCAGCCCTGCCCCCAGAGAACCCCTCCCCCGGTACTGGGGACACGGGGTGGGTGAGCCCTTGGCCCCGCACCTGGAGACCCCTCCTGGTGCTGGGGACGAGGGGAGGGTGAGTCCCTGGCCCCGCCCCTGGAGACCCCCTCCGGCGCTGGGGACATGGGGGTGGGAGAGCCCTGAGCCCTGCCCCCAGAGATCCCCCAGTGCTGGGGACGAAGGGCGGGTGACCCCGTGGCCTCGTCCCCAGAGACCCCCGGTGCTGGAGACACGGGGCGGGTGAGCCTTTGACCCTGCCCCGGGAGAACCCCTCACCCTGGCACTGGGGACATGGGGAGAGAGGAGCCCCCGGCCCCGCCCCTTAGTACCCCAGTGCTGAGGTCAGGGGATGATGAGCCACGACCCTGCACAGGAGGGACCACAGACAAAGAGAGAAAACCTCAGATGAGTGAAGAAGGTGAACTAACTGGGGGAGATGGGAGGGAAGGAGAGGGAAACAAACTGGAGCACAGGATGGACTTACACAAAGATATCAAAGTCAACTACTATGCTGAAAACGGGAAGGAGGGAGGGGGCGGTGGAGGGTGGGAATTGGGGAGGGCTAATTGATCTATGAGTGCATATATACGTCAACCACCCTGAAATCCTTCAAGATGCATGTTTGCAATGCACTAATAAAAATTTTTTTAAAAAACAGGGTCTCACTAAGTTGCAGAGAGCCTCACTAAGTAGCTGAGGCTGGCCGTGAACCTGTATCCTCCAGTCTCAGCCTCCCAAGTACTGGGATTACAAGTATACGCCACCCCGCCTGGCCCCTTTTTTAAAAAATTTTGAAACAAGGTCTTGCCAAGTTGCTGAGGGTCCCACTAAGTTGTTAGCCTCGAACCTGTGATCCTCCTGTCACAACCTCCCAAGTATTGGGACTACAGGTGTGTGCCACCACGCCTGGCCTATTAAATTCTCAAATAGTAAAATTCTGGGTGAATTTTTTGTCCTTCCTGTTTTACTATATTGTCTAATCTATCTGTACTGGGCTACCAATAGTATTTTAATAAAGTAGCAAATATTCCACTTAAAAACAAAGTTAGTAATCAAGACAGCATGATTCTGGCATATGGACAGGCAAATAAACAATAGAATAAAACTGAGAGTCCAGAAATAAAACCATGTGTCTAGAGCCAACTGATTTTCAACAAGGGCGCCAAGACCATTCAACTGGGGAAAAAATTAGTCTTTTCAACACATGGTACTGGGACAACGGGATAGCCACATGCAAATTCCATATCAAAACTTAACTCAAAATGGACCAAAGACCTAACTGAAAGAACTAAGAGTATAAAACTCTGAGAAGGAAAATAGGTATAAATGTTCATATCCCTGGATTGGAAAATGGTTTATTAGATATGACACCCAACAGTACAAGCAACCAAAGAAAAAAATAAATTGGACTTCATCAAAATTTTTTTAAAAATTCCCAGGAGCATTTTACCTCCGAGCTACACCTCCGACCCTATTTTATTTTTTATTTTGAAACAGGGTCTCACTAAGTTGTGGAGTGTGTTGCTATGTTGCTGAGACTGGCCTCAAACCTGCAATCCTCCTGTCTCAGCCTCCCAAGTACTAAGATTACAGGTATGTGCCACCATGCCCAGCTACACTTGTGTTTTATAGGATACCACCAAGAAAGTGAAAAGACAACCCACAGAAGGGGAGATAATCTTCACAAATCACATATGTAATAAGCAACTTGTATCTAGAATATATAAAGAACTTTTACAAGTTAATAGTAAAAAGCAACTCAATGCAAAGTGGGCAAAGGAGATGAATGGCTGTATCTCCAAGAGAAATGGCCAATAAGCACATGAAAAGATGCTCTAGGGGCTGGGAGTTTAGCTCAGTAGAAGAATAACACTTGCCTAGCATGGAAAAGGCCTGGGTTCAATAACCAGTACTGCAAAAATAAAACAATATAATCTTTAGAGATGAAAAATACAAACCCAAACCACCATGAGCTACCCTTTCACACTCAGTAGGATGGCTATAATCAAAAGGGCAGATGGCAACAAGTGCTGATGAAAATGTGAAAAATCAAACCCCCGTACACTGCTGGTGGGAAGGGAGAGATGGTGCAGCCCTATTGAACATGGCCTGAGACTGCCTCAGTGATTAGGCAGAGTCACCATGTGACCAGCACTTCTGCTCCTAGGTACATCCCTGTGAGAAATGAAGACACGCACCCACACGGAAACTTGTATAACATACCAAACGTCCATCGACAGACACATGGATAGCGAAAACGTGGCAGACCCGTACAAGGAAACATTCTTCAGCCTTAAAAAGGAACACCGTGCTCACCTACTGCAGCATGGATGAACCTCAAAAACACTAGGCCAAGTCAAAGAAGCCAGTGCAAAGGAACACGTGTTGTGAGTCCATTTATGTGAAATGTCTAGAACAGGTGACTCTGGACACAGGAAGTAGATGAGCAGTTGCTCGGGGCTGGGGCAACAGCAGGATGGGGCGGGTCATGGGGTACCTTTGGGTTATGAGCTATCTTTCTCAGGCAATGAAAATGTTCTAAACTTGGCTATGGGGACAAGCGCACATATCTGAGAATGTGCTATGACCACTGAAGTGTACGCTTTAAGTAGGCAAATTGGATCTCATGTGAATTCTATCTCAATAAAGCTGTTTTAGAAAATAAATTTACAATTAAGTAAATACAGCTAGTATAAAAACCAAAGCTTAACAAAATGAAGCTATTCAAGCAGCCAGTTCACCCTTCCTGCAAACCCTCCCGCTGGCCTCCCTGGGCCCCGCCGGCCCCACCCTGCTGCACCTGAAGTCCATTCCTGTGGAGAGCCAGCCGGGCCGGCTGCCCACTTTACAGATAAAGAGACAGAGGCTCACCAAGGCTGTTTTTCTTGTCTTCAGACATTCAGTCAAAGATGGAAATGAAGACCCTGGCCCTAGGCCTGCCCCCCATTCACTTGCTGGGTGGTCCTCAGAAAGACCTGCTGCCCTTCTGAAAGCACAAGATGTCCCGCTCCGCTCTGCCTGCCCCTTAGACCTGGCCTCCCCTCCAGGTCAGGACCACGGGCTCGGGCCACGCAGTTGGTCAGGGCACTGTGGGTGGGGCCGAGGCCACGCCTGGAGGCCACCTGCTTGACCTCCACCTGCTGACTCCCTGCTTCCCCTCCGGCGCCCCCAGGTCTGAGAGCTATGGGGGAGGCCGGCTGCCCTCTCTTACTTTCCCTTTCTCCCTGACAGACGGAGGGGTGTCTCTACTTCCTCTCCTTTGCCCTCTACTCTCTCGACCCTGACCCCCAAAACCCCAAATGCTACAACCCCATCAGCTCCCACCCTGTGCGCAAGGCCTAACCCCCGACTCCAGGCATCTGCCAGAACTTCCCTCTGTGACCTTAGCTCTGCCAAGGCTTGCTACTGTAACCACGACTGCAGATCTAGACAGGTAGAAGCTACGCCCACTTCACAGATGGAGAAACTGAGTACTGAGGGTGTCGATTTGATGCTAAAGAATGGCCAGGAGTACAGAGCAGAGTCTGGGCCTCTCATCTGAACAGAGAGCCTCCTTCTGGCAGGGGACTCTACGGGGGACAGGAAGTGAAGAAGGCAGGGCCACACTCTCGGCGCCTCAGTGCATGCCTGGGATTTAACAACCTGGGGACTCGCTCGGCGCACCCCCCCCCCAGTGATTTAGGCCAAGCTGGTTCCCTCCTCTTCCACCCTTTCTCACCCAGTCTTCAGGGACTCCCGAGTGCAGGTGGGACTGCTCCCCCTGCAGCCATGAGCCGCTGGGTGGCTTGGGCAAGGCTCTGGTCTCCGGGGCCTCAGTGTCCTTCTCTGCAAAAAGCCACTTAGGGTGGCACAGCTCCTACCTTTGCTGGTTCCTCCCTCCCCCCTGGACTCAAGTCAGAAAGGGGCTACAATGTCACCTACCCTGAGGAGCCTCGCCCAGGCTGCAGCAGCCCTCCCTCCTGTGTCCGGGACCCCGAGTACATGGCTTTAGCACTTGACACAGTCCAGTGGATCTGCTGTGTGTGGCCGTGTCACTGACTACGCGTGCACCCCCCCCCAGCCACAGCCTGCATGTAGTAGGTGCACGGTAAACAGCTGAAGGATCCATACACCCCCCTGCCACAGCCTGAATGTAGCAGGTGCACGGTAAACAGCTGAAGGATCCATATGCTCCCCCCGCCATACACTCCCCCCGCGCCACAGCCTGAATGTAGCAGGTGCACAGTGAACAGCTGAAGGATCCATACGCTCCCCCCGCGCCACAGCCTGGATGTAGCAGGTGCACAGTAAACAGCTAAAGGATCCATACGCTCCCCCCGCACCACAGCCTGGATGTAGTAGGTGCACAGTAAACAGCTGAAGGATCCATGCGCTCCCCCCGCGCCACAGCCTGGATGTAGCAGGTGCACAGTAAACAGCTGAAGGATCCATACGCTCCCCCTGCACCACAGCCTGGATGTAGTAGGTGCACAGTAAACAGCGAGGGATCCGTGATTGAAGGAGTCCAGGAACAAGCGCCCCGCCAGCTTGAACAGCCGGAAGCTGTGCTGCAGGAGGGCTGGACAACCAACAGAAGAGCATGGGCCCAGCCACGCAGGGAAGGGACGCCCATGGGACAGGAGTGCCACCTCTTTCAGGGACCCATGTCCCCACCCCAGGGAACAGGAAGAGGGAGAACAAGGCACGCGCTGTCTAATGGTAAGTTGACAGTTTTCTCTTTAAGTGATAAATCTTTTTCAGATTGCCTGGCGGCTGCTTCTCCCCACACAATTGTGTGAGATATTGTCAGGATTGTTTTTATGCTTACTAATATCCCTGCCCCCCACGGAGAAAGGGGGACGTGGTGGGGCTTGGCAGAAGGAGCTCTGGGTCCTCCACTAAGAGCCCAGGGACCCACCAGGCTGCCTTGCCCTGGGACAGGGAGGAGAAAGGGGAGATCGGCACGGGAGCCATCAGGGCAGCTGGAATGAGAGATCTGGGTTCAAATCCCTGCTCAGCCTCAGTTCCCGCCCTGTCCTGAGAGGCAGGAACGTCGTGAGGACCGAGGGAGGACAAGCCCGGGAGTGCCACTGCACACCTGGCCCACCTGAGCACCAGTGGATTCAGGTGTGCCCTCGCTTTGCTGAACCTCGGTCTCCTGAGCCCGACTCACAAGCACCCAGACCAGCAGTCACAAGCGCGGGGCCCATCGTGTGTGCCGCACACGTCACCCATCCTGCTCACCACGCCCCCCGCCTGGACCACAAGTCCCAGCAGCAGGTGTGGCGGGCCCCAGCCAGGTGGCCTCAGGGCCAAGAGGAGTCCCCATCCATCTTGTCCTGCCAGCTTCTCAGGCCACTTGGCCTCGTGGAGCCCTGGACACAATGACACCCCACCTTCCAGAGGGTGAAACCGAATCTCAGGGAGGATGAGGTGTGTGACCCCCACACCCTGCAGTGCTTGGACCCTAGTAGTTCTGCAGTCCTGGTTCTTTAGACTGAACTAGATTTGGGGTTCAAGCCAAGCCCCCCAAGGCTGTCACCTCCTCCTGCCCCAGCTTCCTCTCCATCCCACTCCTCAGCAAGCAGACCGCCTGAGGCCGAAAGCTCCCCTGCCGCTGCCAAGGAGAGCCTTCCCACTCCAGGAAGCAGAGGACTTGGCCAGAGCCTGGGGCGGTGAGCGGCTTCAGACCCTACCCCAGCTGAAATGCATGGCTGCCCATTTGGTTGTCACTGAGCCCCAACTCTGTAGGGGCACAGGATCCACAGCAAGTTCCTTCTCCTCCTTCAATAGGGCTTGGCCATTACCACCTCTGGAGGTCTTCCCAGATTTCACCAGCTTGGCACAACCTCACTCCGACAGACTCCCCTGCTTGGGCCCTCCATAACTGTGTGTGCATGTATGTGTGCACACATCTGTCACCTCCAATGGACCTTACAACTCCCCTCAGCCCTGAGGATTAGGGCCATGCCAGCCTTCCTGGGCCGCTCCCAAGCCTAACGCGGGCGGTCATATCATAGGAGGTGTTCAATATCAGTTGCCAAAAATACAAGAGAATAAATGGAAAGGAGGGAAGGAGGGAGAGAGGGCACCAGAGCACACACACACACACACCCAGGAGGCTCCGGTGGGGGGTCCCAATGCCCAAATCTCCCCAGACCTCTGGGGGCTCTCCCCTGCCCAGGAAGTGGAGCCAGGTGAGTGGGGCACAGAAAGGGCATGCTGCCTCCGCTTCCCCATCTGTGAAACAGGGGTCCGAGGTCAGGAAGGCAGAGCTGGCTCAGGACACCCAACAACGGAGCTTCGTTCCACCCAGGAAACTGCCTGCTCTGCAGTTGGCCATGAAGAGCCATTGGCAGCCATGGGGATCTCCAGACCCCGGGTCCAGTTCCTCCTGACACCTGCTCTGTCATGCAAGAGACACCGAGGACCTGGGGCAGGGGCTGGAGCTGGAGCAGAAGGCTGCGGCCCTCCGCAAGCTGTGGATTTTGCAGATGGGCAAATAAACAGAGGCACGAAAGGGAGGAGGGGAGGGTGCGAGCGTGTGCCTAGTGCGCCCATTGTGAGCTAGGCTGCTGAATAGCTTCCAAACTGCCGCCCTGGCTGTGAAGGGCCTTCCCGGCCCATTTTACAGGTGGAGAAACTAGGCCTCAATTATTGACTGAGTTATAGCAGTGAGTGACAGCTGCAGGATTCTAACCCAGACGGCTCTGATCCAGGCACCACGCTCTTTCCATGGCACCATCTTTATCTGGAGCCAGGTGTGATTCCTTGACCCCCGACCCAGTGCTCTCTCTTCTATGTAACGCAGGGCAGCCCACCTTGCCCAACCTCCAGACCCAGCATGCCAAATTCAGAGTCACTGAATACCAGGACTGGAGAGGACTATTGTCAGCTCCTCATCTAACTGTTGTATTCTATAGCATCTCCCTCACAGGCCTTCAACCCAAATTTGTATGCCTCCAGTGGTAGAAAGCTCACCACCAATCAGGATGCATTCCATCCTTTGGGCAGCCTGGTTAATTAAGATGTCCTTCCTCCTAATGAACCAGAGGCCTCTTTTAAAAGCCCAATGGTGTCCCATGACTCCTGGCTCACTCTGCCCACATCCACTCCCATGCAGCCCCTCCCCCCACACCTCCTTTTTGTCTACCACCCCAGCCTTTTAATTTATTTTCTGACCCATTCCTCTCTCTCTCTCCTCCAATAACCACTTTCTAACCTTTACTAAGGACAAGGATATCTTTTTAAAATACTCAATTTAAGAAAAAAATTTTCACATCTGTATGAGCAATACACAAATCATAATTCTTAAAAATAACAAATTGCAGGCCAGAGTAATCATAAGTAAATTGATATTGATAAATAAGCTTTTCTCCAGAGCAGTAGGTGGTTTATTTTAATCTAATGAGTTTTGTATTTTCCCAGCTTTCAGATTCCATGATGAAGGGCTGTCTGCAATAGAATTACGATGCTCTCCGAAATATTGTAATTTAATGCCTCATTTTGTCAAGACTTTCTGGAAAATGAGATTTGTTCCCAGTGAGGAATTTTGCTTGGCTCTTTCCCATATGCCCCCACCCACCTCCCCAGGCGCATAGGTTCTCATCAGGGCCCGGGTGAGGGGCGGGAAGCCGGGAGAAGACAAGGTGAACTTGGTTGCCAGGACCTGAGGTTCCTGGCTGGACGCAGCTTTGCTGTGTGACCCAGGGTCACCCACTGCCCACTCTGTACCTACCACTGCCTCCTGCAAAGAGGGAGGGAGGGCAGACCTCGTCCTTCCTCATATGGTGCTCAAAGGGCTCCAGTTTGGGGGTTAAAAGGAATGGAATAAAGACCCTGAGACCCCTAAAGACAGGAGAAAAGACTGACAGACCCCACAGGCAGGGTTGCAGCAGAAACCAAAGCTAGGGAAGAGGAAGCAAAGCTATTTGTGGAAAACCTAGGGGATCATTTGGTTGAATGCCCCCCAGAGTCAGGAAGCTCAGCACCTCCCCAGCCAACCTGGTACACTATGAGTACATGACCACTGCCATTGGGAGAACCTTCTAGAAGGAGATAGTGCTGAAAAACGCCAAAGGAATAGAGAAAGAAGCCAAGAGAGTAGCCAGACCAGCTGGACAAACCCTGCCTGTCACTCAGGGATATGAGCCTGAGTGAGTCACTGTGCCTCAGTTTCCCTCACCTCTGAAATACAGATAATAACAGCACCTACTTCATGGGGTGATGAGGGGGATCAAATGAGGTGGTGCATGCCCTCGACGAAGCAGACTCTTTTTTTTTTTTTTGCGGTACCGGGGGTTGAACGCAGGGGCGTTCTACCTCCGC
>PVJS01004868.1:0-73611 GCA_004027185.1 Glis glis | reverse complement strand
GCCCCGTGTGCAACCCCGAAAGTCCTTGAGACCCCTGGGGGGCTTCTGTGCTAGGTACCAGACCCCGCGCCATTACGAGCCACCCCGGAAGGTCCTGCAACACCTGGGGGCCCCAGCGCTTAGTACCCGTGCCCGGCATACCCTGGAAAACCCCGGAAGTCCTTGAGCCACCTGGGGGACAGCAGTCCCATGTACCAGACGCCGGCGTTACTGCTCGCCACCCCGGCAGTCCCTGCGCTCCCTGGGCGACCCCTTCGCCAGGTGTCAGACCCCGGCGTCCACGCGTGCAAGCTCGGAAAAAAATCTCTCATTAGTTGGTACAATACTGTGTTAATTCTTTGCACGCCTCCACCTCTGGGCTTATTGAAAGTATTGTTGCTCACATAAATAACTGTGAATTGCATTGTAAGTTGATGATAAATAAAGTATTGCAATTTGGATATAAGGAGAATTTGTTCAAGCTAATCTTGACTATCCAGTAAGTAAGATATTAGTGAATGTACCAAGTTTATCAAGGGAAACACAATGAAAGTGGTCAATGATGGGAAAATGACCTTAGCATCAATAGCAATATCAGGCAGCATTCTTATTATACGTCAGTGTTGCCTTTCACCAAGGAATACTTGATGGCTAAAGGCGTAGTCTAACATGATAAAAATGTCTATTTCCTCGTGATTAATGCAAGGAATTGATGAAAAAATAAGATAAAACGTGAAATGTAAGATGAAACGTGAAAAAGTACTCCGAAGTTGCATTTAAAACTGGGTAAAATGGAAACACTTGACATTGCTTTGATCAGCAAATGGAAACAGGGTGTTACTACTACATTCCTATCCAGATTAGGTGAATGAAAAACACGTGCAACCCCTTATTCTGACTCCTTTATACAGCCGACTTTGAAAACGAAACAGAACAGGTGCTTTGAATCATCTTCGTACGAGGCAGGATTTTCTGAAACACCTCCTCGATTCAATTGGAGTGAATATCAGCCATTACACCTGTCATATTTTTTTTTGCAACACCGGGGATAGAACGCAGGTGCGTTCTACTTCTGCAGTACGCACCCTAGTTCTTTATACTTTACTTGGAGAACAAGCCAATGCTTGTTTGAAGAGTTGAACACAAATCACTGCATTTCTTCCCTTTCCCCGGCAGGCCCTGCGCCACCTGGGCGGCCCATGCGCCAGATACCTACCCCAGCGTCCTCGCGTGCAATCCTGGCAGTCCCTGCGCCACCTGGGCGGCCTCTGCATCACATGGTTGGCCACTGTGCCACCTGGGCTTCTCCTTCGCCAGGTACCAGACCCCGGTGTCGCCTCACGCCACCCCGGCAGCCCCTGCACCACCTGGACGGACCCTGCACCATGTACCAGACCCCGGCATGCCTGCACGCAACCGCAGCAGCCCCTGTGCCACCTGTGCGGCCCCTGCATCACATGGGCGGCCCCTACACCACCTGGGCGACCCCTGCGCTGGGTATCAGACCCTGGCGTCACCACGTGCAACCTCGGCAGTTCCTGCACCACCTGTTCGGTCCCTGCGCCAGATACCAGACCCTGGCATCCCAGCGTGCAACCCCGAAAGTCCTTGAGCTACCTGGGGGGCCCCTGTGTGAGGTACCAGACCCCGGCGTCCTCGCACGCAAACCTGGAAGTCCTTGCGCCACCTGGGGTCACCTACGCTAGGTACCAGACACCGACGTCCTCGCGCACAACAGTGGCAGTTCCTGTGCCACCTCGGCGACCCCTGCGCCACGGACATGACCCCGGTGTCCCTGCTCGTAACCCGGCACGCTAGGTGACACCTGTGCGTCCCCTGCGTCAGATACCAGACCCCGGCTTCCCCGTGTGCAACCCCAAAGTCCTTGAGCCACCTAGGGTTCCCCTGTACTAGGTACCAGAGTCCAGCGTCACTTCAAGCCACCCCGGCAGGTCCTGCGACACCTGGGGTCCTCTGCGCTAAATACCAGTCCCCGGCATCCCCGCGTCTATCATCGGAAGTCCTTGTGCCACCTGAGGGACGCCTGCGCCAGGTACCTGACCCTGGCGTACTCACGTGAAACACCGGCAGTTCCTGCAACACCTGGGCGACCCCAGTGCCAGGGACTGGACCCCGGCATCCATGTACGCAACCCCAGCAGCCCCTCGCCACCTGGGCGGCCTCTGCTTCACATGGGTGACCCCTGCACCACTTGGGGGGCTCCTGCACCATGTACCAGACCCCGGCATCCACGCACACCACCCCAGCAGACCCTGAGACACCTGGGCGGCCTCTGCACCCGGTACGAGACCCCGGCGTCTAAGTGCGAAACCCCGGCACCCCTGCGTAACCTGGGCTGCCCCTGCACCACCTGGGCGGCCCCTGTGCCAGGTACCAGACGCCGGCGTCCCCGTGTGGAACCCCGAAAGACCTTGAGCCACCTGGGGGTCCCTGTGCTAGGTACCAGACCCCGGCGTCACCGCGAACCACCCCGGCAGGCCCTGCGCCACCTGGGCGGCCCATGCGCCAGATACAGACTTCCGGGGTTTCACACGGGGACGCTGGGGTCTGGTAGTCACGCATGGGCCGCCTAGGTGGCGCATGGCCTGCCGAGGTGTTTCGCGGTGACGCCGGGGTCTGGTACCTAGCACAGGGTCCCCCCAGGTGACTCAAGGACTTTCGGGATTGCACGCCGGGATGCCGGGGTCTGGTATCTGGGGCAGGGCCGCCCAGGTGTCGCAGCGCCTGCTGGGGTTGCACGCGGGAATGCCGGTGTCTGGCACCTGGTGCAGTGGTCGCCCTGGGAGCAAAGGGCCTGCCGGGTTGGCGTGCGGTAATGCAGGCGTCTGGAATTGGCGCAGGAGCCGCCCAGGAGACACAGGTGCAGCCCAGGTGGCGCAGGGGTGCCGGGGTTGCCCACTTGGATGCTGGGGTCTCATACTGGGTGCTGAGGCTGCCCAGGTGTCTCAGGGTCTGCTGGTGTGGCGTGCGTGGACGCCGGGGTCTGGTACATGGTGCAGGAGCCGTCCAGGTGTCGAAGGGACCGCCCAGGTGTCACAGCGTTTGCCGGGGTTGCGCGCGGTGACGCCGGGGTCTGGTACCTATCACAGGGGCCCCTCAGGTGGCTCAAGGACTTTCAGAGTTGCACGCGGGGATGCTGGTTTGTGGTACATGGTGCAGGGACGCCCGAGTGGAGCAGGGGCTGCCTGGGTTGTATGTGGGGAAGCTGGTGTCAGGTCGCCTAGGTGGCGCAGGAACTGCCGGGTAGCACGCAAGGACGCCGGGGTCAGGTACCTGGCGCAGGGGTCCCCCAGGTGGCGCAAGGACTTCTGGGGTTGCATGGGGGGACGCCGGGGATGGGTATTTAGCACAGGGGCCCCCCAGGTGTCCCAGGGCCTGCGGGGTGGCTTGCGGTGACGCCGGGGTCTGGTACCTTGCACAGGGGCCCACCAGGTGGCTCAAGAACTTTCGGGGTTGCACACGGGGACGCCGGGGGCTGGTTTTTACGCAGGGGCCGCCCAGTGTCCCATAGCCTGCCGTGGTTGTGCCCGGGGACGCCAGGGTCATGTCCCTGACGCAGGGGTCGCCGATGTGACGCATGAACTGCCATTGTTGTGCGCGAGGACGCCGGGGTCTGGTACCTAATGTAGGGAACCCCAGCTGGCGCAAGGACTTCCAGGGTTACACGCAAGGACACCGGGTTCTGGGACCTGGTGCAGGGACTGACCAGGTGGCGCAGAGACTGCCGGGGTGGATCGCGGTTACGCAGTGGTCTGCTACCCAACACAGGGGCCCCCCACGTGGCTCATGGAATTTCGGGGTTGCACGCGGGGACACCGGGGTCTGGTATCTGAAGCAGGCGTCGACCAGGTGGCGCAAGGACTTCTGTGGTTGCAGGCGGGGATGGCGGGGTCTGGTACCTGGCGAAGGGGCAGCCAAGTTGGCGCATGAACTGCCATTGTTGTGCGCGAGGACGCCGGGGTCTGGTACCTAATGCAGGGGACCCCAGGTGGTGCAAGGACTTCCGGAGTTTCACGCGAGCACGCCGGGGTCTGTTACTTGGCGCAGGGGCTGCCCAGGTGACACAGGTGTAGCCCAGGTGGTGCAGGGGTACCGGGGTTGCGCACTTGAACGCCTAGGTCTCCTACCGGGTGCAGAGGCAGCTCAGGTGTCTTAGGGTCTGCTGGGGTGATGCGCGGGGACGGCGGGGTCTGGTACATGGTGCAGTGGCCACCCAGGAGGTTCAGAGGCTGCCGGGGTTGCGCACGTGGACGCCGGGGTCTCATACATGGCACAGGGGCAGCCCAGGTGTCGCAGGGGCCGCCCAGGTGTCGCAGGGGATGCCGGGGTTGCGCGGGGTGAAGCCGGGGTCTGTTACCTAGCACATTGGCCCCCCAGGTGGCTCAAGGACTTTCAGGGTTGCACGTGGGGACACTGGGGTATGGTACATGGTGCAGGTGTCGCCCAGGTGTCGCAGGAAATGCCGGGGTTGCGCGCAGTAATACCAGGGTCTTTTACCTGGTGCAGGGTCCGCCCAGGGGACGCAGGGAATGCCCAGGAGGCACAGGGGCTGCTGGGTTTGCGCGTGGGGACACCAAGGTCTGGTACCTGGTGCAGGGGCTGCCAAGGTGGCGAAAGGACTTCCGGGGTGGCGCGCGAGGACCCCGGGGTCTGGTACCTGGCCCAGGGACCGCCCAGGTGGCGCAGTGACTGCTGGGGTTGGGCGCGGTGACCGCGGGGTCTGGTACTTGGTGAATGGGCAGCCAGGATGGCAGGGGCTACCGGGGTTGCGCGCGGGGATGCCGGGTCTGTTACCTGGCCCAGGGGCCGCCCAAGGAGCGCAGGGACTGCTGCCGGGGTTGCTCGCAGTAACACTGTGGTCTTGTACCTGGCGCAGGGGCCGCCCAGGGGACTCAGGGGATGCCCAAGTGGCACAGGGGCTGCCGGTTTTGGGCGCGGGGTGCCAGTTATCTGGTACCTGGCACACGGGCCGCCCAGGTGACCCAGGTGTAGCCCAGGTGGCGCAGGGGGCCAGGGTTGTGCACTTGGACGCCGGGGTCTGGTACATCATGCAGAGGCCGCCCAAGTGGCGCAGGGGCTGCTGGGGCGGCACGCGTGGACGCCCGGTTCTGGAACATGGTGCAGGGGCGGCGCTGGGTCTGCCAGGGTAGTGCGAGAAGACGCCGGGGTTTGGAACCTGGCGCAGGAGCCGCCCAAGTGGCACAGATGCCGCCCAGGAGGTGCAGGGGCTGCCGGGGTTTCGCACGGTAACACAGGGGTCTGGTACCTGGCGCAGGGGCTGCCAAGGTGGCGAAGGGACTGCTGGGGTGGTACGCGGGGACACCGGGGTCTGACCCCTAGCGCAGAGGCCGCCCAGGTGGCGCAAGGATTTCCGGGGTTACACGCGGGGATGCCGGGGTCTGGTACTGGCACAGGGGCAGCCAAGGTGGCACATGGCCTGCCGGGGTGTTTCACGCCGACGCCTCGGTCTGGTACCTAGCACAGGGTCCCCACAGGTGATTCAAGGACTTACGGGGTTGCACGCGGGGACGCCGAGGACTGGTATCTGGCGCAGGGCAGCCCAGGTGTCGCAGCGCCTGCTGGGGTTGTGCGCGGGAACACCGGTGTCTGGCACCTGGCGCAGTGGTCGCCCTAGGAGCAAAGGGACTGCCGGGGAGGCGCGCGGTAACACCGGCATCTGGTATTGGCGCAGAGGCCGCCCAGGTGACGCAGGTGCATCCCAGGTGGCACAGGGGTGCCGGAATTGCGCACTTGGATGCCGGGGTCTCGTACCGGGTGCTGAGGCCGCCCAGGTGTCTCAGGGGCTGCTGGTGTGGCATGCATGGACGCCGGAGTCTGGTCCATGATGTAGGAGCCGCCCAGTTGGCGCAGGTGTTGCCCATGTGATGCAGAGGGCGCCCAGGTGGCACAGGGACTTCTTGGGTGTCGCACGTGGTCGCCGGGGTCTGGTACATGGTGCAGGGGCCGCCCAGGTGGCGCAGGTGCTGCCAGAGAGCGCGCGGGGACGCCGGGGTCTGGTACCTGGCTCAGGGGGCGTCCAGGTGTTGCAGTGACTGCCGGGGTGGCGCGACGGGACGGCGGTGTCTGGTAACTTGCACAGGGGCCGCCCAAGTGTTGCAGGGCCTGCCGGGATGGCACGCGGGGACACCGTGGTCTGACCCCCAGCTCAGAGGGCCGCACAGGTGGCGCCGGGACTGCATGGGTTGCACGCGGGGACGTTGGGGTCTGGTATCTTGCGCAGGAGCCACCGAGGTTTCGCAGGGCCTGCCGGGGTTGCACCCGGGAATGCACGGGTCAGGTACCTAGCACAGGGGTCACCCAGGTGGCGCAGGAACCGCCATGGTTGTGCGCGAGGACGCCAGGGTCTGGAACCTAGTGCAGGTGCCCCCCAGGTAGCACAAGTACTTCCGGGGTGGCGCGCGAGGAAGCCGGGTTCTGGTACCTGGCACAGGGGCCCTCCAGGTGTCTCAAGGACTTTTGGGGTTGCACACGGGGATGCTGGGGTCTGGTATATTGCGCAGGGGCGACCAGGTGTTACAAGAACTGCTGGGGTTGCACGCGGTGACTCCGGGGTCTGATACTTGTTGCAGGGGCCGCCCAGGTGATGCAGGGGCCGCCCATGTGATGTAGGGGCCACCCAGGTGGCGCAGTGGCTGCTGCAGTTGCGCGCAGACATGCAGGAGTCTGGTCCTTGGCACAGGGGGCGTCCAGGTGGCAAGGGGCTGCCGGGGTTGCGTACTTGGACGCTGGGGTCTGGTACCTGGTGCAGGTGTCGCCCAGGGAGTGCAGCGACTGCCAGGGTGGGGCGCGATAACGCCGGCATCTGGTACCTGGCACAGGAACCTCCCAGATGGCACAGGGCCACCCATGTGATGCAAAGGCCGCCTAGGTGGCACATGGAATTCTGGGGTGGCGTGTGGGGATGCCAAGGTCTGTTACTTGGTGCAGGGACCTCCCAGGAGGTGCAGGTGCTGCCGGGTTTGCCCACGTGGACGCTGGGGTCTGGTACCTAGCACAGGAGCCTCCCAGGTGGCACAGGAACTGCCGGGGTTGCACGCGGTGATGCCAGTGTCTGATACTTGGCACAGGGGCCGCACAGGTGGTCAGGATGCGCCCTTCTGATGCAGGGGCTTCATACCGGGTGCAGAGGCGGCCAGGGTGGCTCAGGGGCTTCATACCGGGTGCAGAGGCGACCAAGGTGGCTCAGGGGCTGCTGGGGTGGCACGCGGGAACGACGGGGTCTGGTAATTGGCACAGGGGCGGTCCACGTTGTGCAGGGGCTGCCAAGGTGCAGCACTTGGACGCCGGGGTCAGGCACCTGCGCAGGGTTCCCCCAGGTGGTGGAAGGACTTCCAGTGTTGCACGTGGGGACGTCGGGTTCTGGTACCTGGCGCAGGGTCTCCAAGGAAGCGCAGGGATTTCTGTGCTGGCACGCGGGGACATCGGGGACTGACCCCTAGCGCAGGTGCCGCCCAGGTGGCGCAGGGACTGCCGGGGTTGCACGTGTGGACGCCGGGGTCTGGTACTGGCACAGAGTCCGCCCAGGTGTCGCAGGGCCTGCCGGGGTGTTTCGCTTTGAAGCCGGGGTCTGGTACCTGGCACAGGGCCCCCCAGGTTGGTCAAGGACATTCGGGGTTGCACGTGGGGACGCCGGGGTCAGGTAATTGGAGTAGGGGGCGCCCAGGTGGCGAGGGGCTGCCGCGGTTGCGTTTGTGGATGCTGGGGTCTGGTACCTGGCACACGGGTCCCCCAGGTAGCACAAGGACATCCGCGCTTGCACGCGGGGACGCCGGGATCTTGTACATGGTGCAGGCATCGCCAAGGGAGCGCATGGGCTGCCAGGGTTGCGCGCGGTAACACCGGGGTCTTTTACCTGGTGCAGAGACCGCCCGGGGACGCAGGGGATGCCCAGGCGGCACAGGTGCTGCCGGGATTGTGCGCGATGATGCCGGGGTCTGGTGCCTGGTGCAGGGGCCTCCCAGGTGGCACAGGAACTGCCAGGGTTGCACGCGGTGACGCCGGGGTCTGATACCTAGTGCAGGGGCAGCACAGGTGGTGCAGGGGCTGCTGCGCTTGCACGCAGGTATGCCGGGCTCTGGTACATGGCACCGGGGGAGCCCAGGTGGTGAGGGGCTGCTGGGGTTGTGTACCTGGACGCTGGGGTCTGGTACCTGGCGTACTGGTCACCCAGGGAGCGCAGGGACTTCCGGGTTGGTGCGCACTTCCAGGGTTTTGCGCAAGGTTGCCAGTGTCTGGTACTTGGCCAAGGTGCCTCCCAGGTGACGCAGGTGCAGCCCAGGTGGCGCAGGGCTTGCGCACTTGGACTCTGGGGTCTCGTACTGGGTGCAGAGGCCACCAAGGTGGCTCAGGGGCTCCTGGGGTGACGCGCGGGGACGGCGGGGTCTGGTACTTGGCGCAGGGGCCGCACAGAAGGAGCAGGTGCTGCCAGGGTTGCGCACGTGGACGCCGAGGTCTGGAATAATGTCAGGGGCTGCCCAGGTGTCACAGGGGCCTCCCAGGTGTCGCAGAGGCTGGCGAAGTTGGCGCGGTGACGCCGGGGTCTGTTACCAAGCACAGGGTCCCCCCGGGTGGCTCATGGACTTTTGGGGTTGCACGTGGGGATGCTGGGGTGTCGTACACGGTGCAGGGGTCGCCCAGGTGGTAAAGGAACATCCGGGGTTGCACGCGGAGACGCCGGGGTCTCGTACCTAGCGTGGGGGCACCCAAGGTTTCGCAGGGTCTGCTGTGGTGGTTCGTGGTTACGCAAGGGTCTGGTACCTAGCACAGGAGCCCCCCAGGTGGCTCATGGACTATCGGGGTTACACAAGGGGACGCCGGGGTCTGGTATCTGGTGCAGGGGCCACCCAGGTGTCACATAGCCTGCAAGGGTTGCTCGCGGTGACGTCGGTGTCTGGTACCTGGCGCATGGGCTGCCCAGGTGACACCAGTGCAGCCCAGGTGGTGCAGGGGTGCCGGGGTTGCGCACTTGGACGCCGGGGTCTCGTACCGGGTGCAGAGGCCGCCCAGGTGGCTCAGGGCCTGTGGAGTGGTGCGCGTAGACTCCGGGGTCAGGTACATGGTGCAATAGCCTCCCAGGTGGTGCAGGGGCCGCCCATGTGATGCAGAGGCCACCCAGGTGGTGCAGTAACGCAGGAACTGCCTTGGTTGTGTGCGAGGACGCCGCGTTCTGGTACCTAGCACAGGGAGATCCCAGGTGGCGCAAGGACTTCCGGGGTTGCGCGCGAGGACTCCAGGATCTGGTACCTGGCACAGGGAACGCCCAGGTGGTGCAGTGACTGCTGGGGTGGCGCACGGGGACGACGGGGTCTGGTACTTGGCGATGGGGCATCCCAGTTGCAAGGGGCTGAAGGGGTTGTGCGGGGGATGCCGGGGTCTGGTACATTGTGCAGGGTCGCCCAAGTGGAGCACAGAGAATGCAAGATTGGCGCGTGGTAATGCCGACGTGTGGTACTTGGCCCAGGGACCGCCCAGGTGACACAGGAGCTGCCCATGTGTTTCAGAGGATGCCAGGGTTGCGCGCAGGGACGCCGGTGTCGCCCAAGGAACGCCGTGCCTGCCGGGGTTGCGCGCGGTAACATCTGGGTCTTGTACGTGGCGCAGAGGCTGCCCACAGGCCGCAAAGGGAGCCTAGGTGGTGCAGGTACTGCTGGGGTGGCACGCAGGGACACCGTGGTCTGACCCCTAACGCACAGGCTGCCCTGGTGGCGCAGGAACTGCCAGGGTTGCGCGCGAGGATGCCGGGGTATGGTATCTGGCGCAGGGACCGCCCAGGTGGCACAGGGGTTCCTGGGATTGTGTGAAGGGAAGCCGGGGTGTGATATCTGGTGCAGGGGCCACCCAGGTGGTGCAGGGGCCGCCCATTTGACACAGGCGTCGCCCAGGTGGCGCAGGAGCTGCTGCGGTTGCGCGCAGGTATGCCGGGGTCTGGTATTTGACACAGCGGGCGCCCAGGTGGCGAGGGGCTGCCAGGGTTGCGTACGTGGACGCCGCGGTCTGGTATCAAGGCAGGGGTTGCCCAGGGAGCGCATGGACTGCCAGGGTGGCACGCGGATCGCTGGGGTCTGACATCTGGTGCAGGGTCTGCCCAGGTGGCGCAGGGGTTGCCCATGTGATGTAAAGGCCGCCCAGGTCGCACAGGGCCGGAGTTGTGCAAGTGGAAGCCGGGGTGTTGTACATGGCGCGGGGGTCGCCCAGGTGTCGCAGGGGCCGCCCAGGTGTTGCAGAGGCTGCCGTGGTTGCGCGCGGTGACGCCGGGGTCTGGTACATAGCACAGGGGCCCCCCAGGTGGCTCAAGGACTTTGGAGGTTGCACGCAGGGACGCTGGGGTGTGGTACATTTTGCATGGGTCGCCCAGGTGGCGCAGGAACAGCTAGGGTTGTGCCCGAGGACGCCGGGGTCAGGTACTGGAGCAGGGGTCCCACAGGTGGCTCAAGGACTTCCGGGGTTGCACGCGGGGATGCGGAGGTCTGGTACCTAGTGCAGGGGTACCCCAGATGTCGCAGGGCCTGCTGGGGTGGCTCGCGGTTACGCCAGTGTCTGGTACATAGCACAGGAGGCCTCCCGGTGGCTCAAGGACTTTCGGGGTTGAACAATGGGACGCCGGTGTCTGGTATATGGCACAGGGGCCGCCCAGGTGTCACACAGCATGCCGGGGTTGCGCACAGGGATGGCGGGGTCTAGTACCTGGCGCAAGGGTTGACCAGGTAACGAAAGTGCAGCCCAGGTGGCGCAGGGGGGCTGGGGTTGAGCACTTGGACGCCAGGGTCTCGTACCGGGTGCTGAGGCCGCCCATATGGGTCAGGGCCTCTGCAGTTGCGCGCGTGGACGCCGGGGTCAAGTAAATGGTGCAGGAGCCGCCCAGGTGGCTCAGGGGCTGCCCATGTGATGCAGGGGCCACCCAGGTGGCACAGGGACTTCTGGGATGGCGCGCGGGGACGACGGGATCTGGTACTTGGCGCAGGGACCGCTCAGGAGGCACAGGGGCTGCCGGGGTTACACACGTGGAAGCCGGGGTCTCTTAAATGGCACAGGGCCCGCCCATTGTCGCAAGGGCCACCCAGGTGTTGCAGAGGATGCCGGGGTTGCGCGTGGTGACGCCGGGGTCTGGTACCTATCACAGGGTCCACGCATGTGGCTCAAGGATTTTGGGTGTTGCACTCGGGGACGCTGAGGTTTGGTACATGGTGCAGGGGCCGCCCAGGTGGCGCGGGGGCTGCCGGGGTTGCGCGCGGGGACACCGGAGTCAGTTACCTGGCGCAGGGTTCTCCCAGGTGGTGCTGGAACTACCGGGGTTGAGCGCGAGGGTGCCGGGGTCTGGTACCTGGTGCAAGGGTAGCCCAGGAGGCGCAGGGGCATCAGGGGTTGCGCACATGGACGCCGGGGTCTCACACATAGTGCAGGGGCCGCCAAGGTGTCGCAGGACCTTCCAGGGTGGCTCGCGGTGACGCCGGGTCTGGTACCTAGCACAGGGGCACCCCAGGTCGCTCAAAAACTTTCGGGGATGCACGCGGGGACGTCGAATTCTGGTATCTGGCGAAGGGCCCACCAGGTGGCGAAGGAACTGCCGGGGTTGCAGGCGGTGACGCTGGGGTCTCATACCTGGCACAGGGACCGCCCAGGTGGTGCAGGAGCCGCCCTTCTGATGCAGGGAAGCCCAGGTGGTGCAGGGGCTGCTGCAGTTGCACGCAGGTATACTGGGGTCTGGTACTTGGCACAGGGGGTGCCCAGGTGGCAAGGGGCTGCAGGGGTTGCGTACCTGGACCCCGGGGTTTGGTACCTGGCGCATGGGTCGCCCAGGGAGCGCAGGGACTGCCGGGGTGGCACACGGTAACGCCGGAGTCTGGTACTTGGCGCAGGGGCCGCCCAGGTGACGCAGGTGCATCCCAAGTGGCACAGGGGTGCCGGGGTTGCACACTTGGACTCCGGGGTCTCGTACCAGGTGAAGAGGCAGCCAAGGTGGCTCAGGGGCTGCTGGGGAGGCGCGTGGGGATGCCAGGGTCTGGTACTTGGCGCAGGGGCCGCCCAGGGGGCGCAGGGGCTGCCGGGGTTGCGCACGTGGATGCCGGGGTCTCCTATATTTTCAGGGGCCGCCCAGGATTCGCAGAGGCTGCCGGGGTTGCCTGCAGTGATGCCAGGGTCTGTTACCTAGCACAGGGCCCCCCCAGGTGGCTCAACGACTTTCGGGGTTGCACTCAGTGATGCTGGGTGTGGTACATTGTGCAGGGGTCACCCAGGTGGCACAGGAACTGCCGGGGTTGTGCGCGAGGATGCCGGGGTCATGTTCCAGGCACAGGAGTCCCCCAGGTGGCACATGGACTTGCAGGGATGCACATGGGGACGCCGGGGTTTGGTATCTACTGCAGGGGCACCCCTGTTGTTGCAGAGCCTGACGGGGTTGTGCACGGGGACGCCAGGTCTGTTATCTGGCTCAGGGATCACCCAAGGAGCACAGGGGCTGCCAGGGTTGCGCGCGGAAACACCGGGGTCTTGTACCTGGCGCAGGGACCGACCAGAAGATGCAGGGGACGCCCAGGTCGCACAGGGGTTGCCGGTTTGTGGGCAGGGATGCCGGGGTCTGTTACTTGGCGCAAGGACCGCCCAGGTGACACAGGTGCAGTCCTGGTGGCGTAGGGGGGCCGGGGTTGCGCACTTGGACGCCGGGGTCTCGTACCGGGTGCAGAGGCTGGCCAGGTGGCTCAGGTCCTCTGGAGTGGCGCGCGTGGACGCCGGGGTCTGGTACATGGTGCAGGAGCCACCCAGGTGGGGCAGGGCCTGCCCATGTGTTGCAGAGGCCGCCCAGGTGGCACAGGAACTTCTGGGATTGCGCGCGGGGACGCCGGGGTCTGGTACTTGGCACAGGGGCCGCCCAGGAGGCTCAGGGGCTGCTGGAGTTATGCACGTGGATGCAGGGGTCTCATACATGGTGCAGAGGCCGCCCAGGTGTCGCAGGGGCCAGTATCTAGTGCAGTTGACCTCAGGTGGTGTAAGGAATTCCGCGGTTGAGCGTGGGACGCTGGGGTCTGGTAACTGGCGCAGGGGACGCCCAGGTGACGCAGTGACTACAGGGAAGGCGCGCTGGGATGGCGGGGTCTGGTACCTGCGAAGGGGCAGCCCAGTTGGCAGGGGCTGCCGGGGTTGCACGCGGGGACACCGGGGTCTGGTACCTGGCCCAGTGGTCGCCCATGGAGCGCAGGGGATGCCAGGGTTTCGCGCGGTAACACCGGGGTCTTGTTCCTGGTGCAAGGGCCGCACAGAGGACGCACGGGACGCCAAGGAGGCACAGGGGAGCCGGGTTTGCGCGCGGGGATGCTGGGGTCTGGTACCTGGCACAGGGGCTGCCAAGGTGGCACAGGGACTACTGGGGTGGCACGCGGGGAAACCGGGGTCTGACCCCTAGCGCAGAGGTCGCCCAGGTGGCGCAAGGACTGCTGGGGTTGCATGCGGGGACGCCGGGGTCTGGTACTGGCACAGACGCAGCCCAGGTGGCACAGGACCTGCCAGGGTGTTTCGTGATGACGCTGGGTTCTGGTACCTAGCACAGGGCCCCCCCAGGTGACTCAAGGAGTTTCGGGATTGCACGCGGGGACACCGGGGTCTGGAATCTGGTGCAAGGCTGCCCAGGTGTTGCAGGGCCTGTTGGGGTTGCGTGCGGGAACACAGGGATCTGACACCTGGCGCAGTGGTCGCCCAGGAAGCGAAGGGACTGCCGGGGTGGTGCGCGGTGACGCCGGCGTCTGGTATTGGCGCAGAGGCTGCCCAGGTGACGCAGGTGCAGCCCAGATGGCGCAGGGTTGCCGGGGTTGCGCACTTGGATGCCGGGGTCTCGTTCCGGGTGCAGAGGCCACCCAGGTGTCTCAGGGGCTGCTGGTGTGGCATGCGTGGACGTCGGGGTCTGGTACATGGTGCAGGAGCCTCCCAGGTGGTGCAGGGGCCACCCATGTGATGCAGAGGCCGCCCAGGTGGCACAGGGACTTCTGGGGTAGTGCGCGGTGACGCTGGGGCCTGGCACTTGGCGCAGGCACCACCCAGGAGGCGTACGGGCTACCGAGGTGGCGAACGTTGATGCCGGGGTCTTGTACATGGCACAGGGGCCGCCCAGGTGCCGCAGGGGCCACCCAGGTGTCACAGAGGCTGCAGGGGTTGAGCGCGGTGATGCCGGTGTCTGGTACCGAGCACAGGGGCACCCAGGTGGCACAAGGACTCCCGGGGTTGCGCGCGAGGATGCCGGGGTCTTGGACCAGTCGCAGGGACCGCCCAGGTGGCGCAGAGACTGTTGGGGTGGCACGTGGAGTAGGCAGGGTCTGGTACCTGGTGAAGGGGCAGCCCAGTTCGCAGGGGCTGCCAGGGTTGTGCGCGAGTATTCCGGGGTCTGGTACCTGGCGCAGGGTTCGTCCAGGGATGCAGGGGACGCCCAGGTTGCACAGGGGCTGCCGGGTTTGCGCGCGGGGATGCCGGGGTCTGGTACCTGGCGCAGGGGCCACCAAGGTGGGTCAGGGACTGCTGCGGTAGCACGTGTGGACACCAGGGTCTGGTATCTGGCGTTGGGGCCACCAAGGTGGCACAGGGCCTGCTGGGGTGGCTTGCGGTGACTCCGGGGTCTGGTACCTTGCACAGGGGCCTCCCAGGTTGCTCATGGACTTTTGGGGTTGCATGCGCGGACACCGGGGTCTGGTATATGGCCAGGGGCCGACCAGATGGCGCAAGGACTTCCCCGGTTGCACCCAGGGATGGCGGGGTCTGGTACCTGGCGCAGGGGCAGCCCAGTGGGCGCAGGAACTGCCATTGTTGTGCACGAGGACGATGGGGTCTGGTACCTAGCTCAGGGGACCCCAGGTGGCGCAAGTACTTCCGGAGTTGCGTGCAAGGACGCCGGGGTCTGGTAATTGGCGCTGGGGCCGCCCAGGTGACGCAGGTGTAGCCCAGGTGGCGCAGGGGTGCCGGGGTTGCGCAATTGAACGCCGGGGTCTCGTACCGTGTGCAGAGGCCGCCCAGGTGTCTCACGGGCTGCTGGGGTTGTGCGCAGGGAGGCTGGGGTCTGGTACGTGGCGCAGGGGCCGCCCAGGTGGCGCAAGGACTTCCGGGGTTCTGTGCGAGGACGCTGGGTTCTGGTAACTGGTGCAGGGACTGCCAAGTGGAGCAGTAACTGCTTGGGTGGTGCGCGGGGACGGCGGGGACTGGCACCTGGCTAAGGGGCAGCCTAGGAGGCGCAGGGGCTGCCGGGGTTGCGCACGTGGATGCCGGGATCTCGTACATGGCACAGGGGTCGCCCAGGTGTCGCAGGGGCTGCCCAGGTGTCCCAGGGGTGCCGGAGTTTCGCACGGTGATGCTGGGGTCTGGTACTTAGCACATTGGCCCCCCAGGTGGCTCAAGGACTTTCGGAGTTGGACGCGGGGGCGCTTGGTGTGGTACATGTTGCAGGGGTCACCCAGGTGGCGCAGAAACTGCCAGGGTTGCGGGCGGTAACACCAGGGTCTTGTACATGGCGCAGGGACCGCCCAGGGGACGCAGGTGATACCCAGGTGTTACAGGATTTCCGAGTTTGCACGCGATAATGCCGGGGTCTGGTACTGGCGCAGGAGCAGCCCAGGTGGCCCAGGGCCTCCTGGGGTGTTTCGCGGTGGGGCTGGTGTCTGGTACCTAGCACAGGGCCCCCCAGGTGACTCAAGGACTTTCAGGGTTGCACGTGGGGATGCCAGGGTCTGGTATATGGCGCGGGGCCACCCAGGGAGCGAAGGGATTGTCGGGGTGGCGCCTGGTATCGCCGAGGTCTGGTATTGGTGCAGGGGCCGCACAGGTGATGCAGGTGCAACCCAGGTGTTGCAGGGGTGCCGGGTTTGTGCACTTGGACGCCGGGGCCTCGTACCGGGAGCAAGGGCCACCCAAGTGTCTCAGGGGCTGCTTTTGTGGTGTGCATGAACGCCAGAGTCTGGTACATGGTGCAGTAGCCGCCCATGTTGCGCAGGGACCGCCCATGTGATGCAGAGGCCGCCCAGGTGGCACAGGGAATTCTAGGGTGGCGCGAGGGTACACCGGGGTCTGGCACTTGGCGCAGGGGCCGCCCAGGAGGCGCACGGGCTGCCGAGGTGGCGAACGTGGATGCCGGGGTCTCCTACATGGTGCAGAGGCCGCCCAGGTGTCGCAGAGGCTGCCGAGATTGCGCGCGGTGACACCGGGGTCTGGTACCTTGCACAGGGCCCCCTCAGGTGGCTCAAGGACATACGGGGTTGCACGCGGGGATGCTGGGGTGTGGTACATGGTGCAGGGGCCACCCAGGTGGCACAGGGGATGCCGGGGTTGCGCGCGGGCAAGCCGGGGTCAGGTCCCTGGCGCTGGGGTCACCTAGGTGGTGCAGGAACTCCCGGGGTTTGCACGCAAGGACTACAGGGTCTGGCACCTAGGGCAGGATTCCCCCAGTTGGCGCAAGGACTTCTGGCATTGCACGGAGGGACGCCAGGGATGGGTACTTAGTGCAGGGGCCCCCCAGGTGTCGCAGGGCCTGCCGGGGTGGCTCGCGGTGACCATGCGAGTTCTGGTTACTAGCCCCGTGGCCCCCCAGGTGGCTCAAGGACTTTTGGGGTTGCATGCGGGGATGCCGGGGACTGGTACCTGGCACAGGGTCCGTCCAGGGATGCAGGGGACGCCCAGGTTGCATAGGGGCTGCCGGGTTTGTGCGTGGGGATGCCGGGGTCTGGTACCTGGCACAGGGGCCGCCAAGGTGGCGCAGGGACTGTTGTGGTGCACATGGGGACACCGGGGTCTTGTGTCTTGCACAGGGGCCACCAAGGTGTCGCAGGGCCTGCCGGGGTGGCTCGCGTTGACGCAGGGGTCTGGTAGCTAGCACAGTGGCCCCCCAGGTGGCTCAAGGAATTTTGGGGAAGCACGCGGGGACGCCGGCATCTGGTGTTTGGTGCAGGGGCCGATCAGGTGGCACAAGGACTTTCGCGGTTGCACGGGGGGCCGGCGCGGTCTGGTACCTGGCGAAGGGGCAGCCCAGTTTGCGCAGGAACTGCCATTGTTGTGCGCGAGGACACCGGGTTCTGGTACTTGGCGCAGGGGCCGCCCAGGTGACGCAGGTGCAGCCCAGGTGGCGCAGGGGTGCTGGGGTTGCACACTTGAACGCCGGGGTCTTGTACCAGTTGCAGAGGCCGCCCAGGTGTCTCAGGGGCTGCTGGCATGGCGTGCGGGGATGTTGGATCTGGTACTTGGCGCAGGGGCCACCTAAGAGGTACAGGGGCTGCCAGTGTTGCACACGTGGACGCCGGGGTCTCGTACATGGGGCAGGGGCCGCCCTGGTGTCGCAGGGGCCGGCCAGGTGTTGCAGGGCTGCTGGGGTTGCGTGCAGTGACGCCAGGTCTGGTACCTAGCACATTGGCCCCCCAGGTGGCTCAAGGACTTTCAGGGTTTCATGCGGGGACGCTGGGGTATTGTACATGGTACAGGGGTCACCCAGGTGGCGCAGGAACTGCCAGAGTCTGGTATCTTGCGCAGGAGTCGCCCAGTTGTCGCCAGGGTTGAGCTTGGGAATGCCGGGGTCAGGTACCTGGCACAGGGGTCGCGCAGGTGGTGCAGGAACTGCCCTGGTTGTGCGCGAGGACGCCGGGGTCTGGAACGTAGCGCAGGGGACCCCAGGTAGTGCAAGGACTTCCGGGGTTGCGCGTGAGGATGCTGGGGTCTGGTACCTGGCGCAGGGGTCGCCCAGGGAGCGCAGGGACTGGGGGGTGGTGCGCGATTACGCCGGCGTCTGGTACGTGGCACAGGGGCCGCCCAGGTGTCGCAGGTGCCGACCAGGTGTCGCAGAGTCTGCCGGGGTTGCACGCGGTGAAGCTGGGGTCCGGTACCGAGCACAGGGGCCCCCCAGGTGGTTCAACGACATTGGGGGTTGCAAGCGGGGACGCTGGGATGTGGTACTTAGCGCAGGGGACCGCCAGGTGGCGCAGAGACTGCTGGACTTGCGCGCAGGAATGGCGGGGTCTGGTACCTGGTGAAGGGGCAGCCCAGATGGAAGGGGATGCCGGGGTTGCGTGCGGGGATGCCGGGTCTGGCACCTGGCGCAGGTGTCACCCAAGGAGTGCACGGGCTGCCGGGGTTGCGCGCGGTATACCGGGGTCTTTTATCTGGTGCAGGGGCCGCCCAGGGGACGTAGGGTATGCCCAGGTGCCACAGGGGCTGCCGGATTTGCGCTCGGGGATGCCGGGGCCTGGTATCTGGCGCATGGCCGCCCATGTGACGCAGGTGCAGCCCAGGGGGCTCAGGGGTGCCGAGGTTGCGCACTTGGACGCCGGGGTCTCATACCGGGTGCAGAGGCCACCCAGGTGGCTCAGGGCCTCTGGAGTGGCGCACGTGGATGCTATGGTCTGGTATATGGTGCAGGAGCCACCCAGGTAGCGCAGGGGCCGCCCATGTGTTGCAGAGGCCGCCCAAGTGGCACAGGGACATCTGAGAAGGCGCGCGCGGACGCCAGAGTCAGGTACATTGTGCAAGAGCCGCCCAGGTGGCACAGGGGCTGCCCATGTGATGCAGAGGCCGCCCAGATGCACAGGGATCTCTGGGGTGGCTCGCGGGGATGCTAGGGTCTGGTACCTGGAACAGGGGCCGCCCAGGTGACGTAGGTGCATCCCAGGTGGCGCAGGGGTGCCACGGTTGCGCACGTGGTCGCCGGGGTCTCGTACTGCATGCAGAGGCCGCCCAGGTGGCTCAGGGGCTGCTGGGGTGGCACGCGGGGATGAAGTGGTCTGGCACTTGGCGCAGGGGCCGACCAGGAGGCACAGGGGCTGCCAGGGTTGCGTACGTGGACGCCGGGGTCTCGTACATGGTGCAGGTGATGCCCAGGTTTCGCAGGGACCGCCCAGGTGTCGGAGAGCCTGCCTGTGTTGCGCGCGGTGACGCCGGGGTCTAGTACCTAGCACAGGGGCCATCCAGATGGCTCAAGGACTTTCGGGGTTGCACGTGGGGACGCCGGGGTCTGGTATCTGGCGCAGGGGTCACCCAAGGAGCGCAGGGGTGGCCGGGTTTGCGTGTGGTAACATCAGGGTTTGTAACTGGCGCAGGGGCTGCCCAGGGGACACAGGGGCTACCAAGGTGGTGCAGGGACTGCTGGGGTGGCACGCTGGGACACCGGGGTCTGACCCCTAGTGCAGGGGCCACCCAGGTGACAGGGGCTGCTGTGGTGCTTTGCGGTGACGCCGGAGTCTGGTACCTAGCACAGGGGGCCCCCAGGTGGTGCAAGGACTTTCGGGGTTGCGCGCGAGTACTCTGGGGTCTGGTACCTGGCGCAGGGTTAGCCCAGTTGCAAGGGTCTGAAGGGGTTGTGCGGGGGACGCTGGGATCTGGTACATGGTGCAGGGGTCGCCCAAGTGGAGCACAAAGACTGCAAGGATGACGCGTGGTAATGACAGCGTCTGGTACTTGGCGCAGGGGCCGCCCAGGTGACGCAGGGGCCGCCCATGTGTTTCAGACGATGCAGGGGTTGAGTGCAGGGACGCCGGGGTCGCCCAAGGAAAGCAGTGGCTGCCGAAGTTGCGCGCGATAACACCTGGGTCTTGTATGTGGCGCAGGGCCGCCAAGGGTCCTCAGGGGCCGCCAAGGTGGCGCAGGGACTGCTGGGGTGGTACGAGGGGACACCGGGGTCTGGCCCCTAGCGCAGAGGCCGCTCAGGTGGTGCAGAGTATGCCGAGGTTGCGCGCGGGGACGCCGGGGTCAGGTATCTGGCGCAGGGACCGCACAGGTGGCGTAGGGGTTGCTGGGGTTGTGCACAGGGTCGCTGGGGTGTGATACCTGGCGCAGGGGCCGCCCAGGTGGTGCAGGGGCTGTCCATATGATGCAGGCGCCGCCCAGGTGGCGCAGGGGCTGCTGCGGTTGCGCGCAGGCATGCCGTGGTCTGGAACTTGGCACAGGAGACGCCCAGTTGGCTAGGTGCTGCCGGGATTGCGTACGTGGACGCCTGGGTCTGGTACCTGGCGTAGGGGTCGCCCAGGGAGCGCAAGGACTGCCGGGGTGACGCGCGGGGATGCTGGGGTCTGGCATCTGGTGCAGGGGCTGCCCAGGTGGCGCAGTGGTTGCCAGGGTTGTGCGCAGGGACGCCAAGGTCTGGTACATGGTGCAGGGGCTGCCCAGGTGGCACATGGGCTGCCATTGTGATGCAGAGGCTGCCCAGGTGGCACAGGGACTTCTGGGGTGGCACGCGGGGACGCCAGGTTCTGGTACCTGGCGCAGCGACCGCCCAGGTTATGCACGCAGGTCAGCCCAGGTGGCGCAGGGGTGTCAGGGTTGCGCACTCGGACGCCGGGGTCTCCTACATGGCGCAGGGGCTGTCCAGGTGTCGCAGGGGCCGCCCAGGTGTCGCAGAGGCTGCCAGGGTTTCGCACAATGACGCCGGGTCTGGTACCTAGCACAGGAGCCCCCCCAGGTGGCTCAAGGACTTTCGGGGTTGCACGCGGGGATGCTGGGGAGTGGTACATGGTGCAGGGGTCAGCCAGGTGGCGCAGGAACTGCCGGGGTTGCGCGCGAGGACGCCGGGGTCAGGTACCTGGTGCAGAGCTCCCCCAGGTGGCGCAAGGACTTCCGCAGTTGCACGGGGGTACGGCGGGGTCTGGTTCCTTGCGAAAGGTCAGCCCAATTGGCGCAGGGGCTGCCCATGAGATGCAGAGGCCGCCCTGGTGGCACAGGGACTTCTGGGGTGGTGCGCAGGGACGCCAGGTTCTGTTACCTGGTGCAGAGGCCGCCAAGGTATTGCAGGGCCTTCCAGGGAGGCTCGCGGTGCTGCCGGGATTGCGCGCGGGGATGCCAGGGTCTGGTACCTTGCGCAGGGGCCGCCAAGGTGGAGCAGCGATGGCTGGGGTGGCATGCGGGGACACCGGGGGGTGATCCCTAGCGCAGCGGCCAACCAGATGGCGCACGGACTGCCGGGGTTGCATGCGTGGACGCCGTGGGAGGCTCAAGGACTTTTTGGGTGGCACACAGGGATGCCGGGGTCTGATACCTAGCACAGGGGCCCTCCAGGTGGCTCAAGGACTTTCGGGGTTGCACGCGGGGATGCCGGGGTCTGGTATCTTGCGCAGGGGCCGACCAGGTATTGCAAGAACTGCCGGGGTTGCACGTGGTGACTCTGGGGTCTCATACCTGGCACAGGGGCCGTCCAGGTGTTCCCGCGTGCCACCCCAGCAGTCCCTGCGCCACCTTGGCGGCCCCTGCTCCAGGTACCTGACCCCGTCATCCCCGCGCGCAAAACCGGCAGCCCCGGTGCAACCGGGGCTTCCCCTGCGTACACTGGGCAAACCCTGTGACAGGTACAAGACCCCGGTGTTACCACGTGCAACCCCGGCAGCCCTTGCCAACTGGGCTGCCCCTTCGCCCGTCACCGTAAGCAACCCCGGCAGGCCCTGGGACACCTGGGGGGACCCTGCGCTAGGTAACAGACCCCGGCGTCCCCGCGTTCAACCCCGGAAGTCCTTGCGCCAGTGGGGGCCCCCTGCGCCAGGTTGCTGACCCCGGTGTCATCGCGCGCATCCCTGGCAGCCCCTGCTCCACTAGGGCAGCTGCTGCACCATGTACCACACCCCAGCGTCCTTGCGGGCATGCCTGCGTGCAACCGCAGCAGCCCCTGCGCCACCTGGGCGGCCTCTACATCACATGGGCGGCCCCATGCACCACCTGGGCGGCCCCTGCGCCAGGTATCAGACCCCAGCGTCACCGCGTGCAACCCTGGCAGCCCCTGCGCCACCTGGGCAGCAACTGCACCATGTACCAGACCTCAGCGTCCCCGCGTACAACCCCGAAAGTCCTTGAGCCACCTGGGGGGCCCCTGTGCTAGGTACCAGACCCCGGCCTCACTGTGTGCCACCCCGGCAGCCTTTGCGACACCTGGTCGGCCCCTGCGACACCTCAGCGGCCACTGTGCCAAGTACCAGACGCCGGTGTTACCGCGTGCCACCCCGGCGGCCCCTGTGCCAAATGGGCATCTCCTGCGTTCCCTTGGGGGTGCCCCTGCATCAGAAGGGCGGCTCCTGCACCACCGGGGCGGCCCCTGCTCTAGGTATCAGACCCCGGCATCACCGCGTGCAACCCCTGCAGTTCCTTCGCCACCTGTGCAGTCCCTGCACCAGATACAAGACCCTGGTGTTACCGCGCACAATCCCGGCAGCCACTGCGCTCCTTGGGCAATGCCTGTGCCAGGTTCCAGACCCCAGCGTCATCGCGAGCCATGCTGGAAAGCCCTGCGACACCTTGGCGGCTGCCGCACCATGTATTAGACCCCGGCGTCCATGTGCACAACCCTGATGCCCCTGGGCCTCCTGGGCGGCCCCTGCATCAGGTACCAGACCCCGGGGACCTTGCGCTCAACCCCAGAAATTACAGCGCCACCTTGGCGACCCCTGCGCCAGGTACCTGACTCCAGCGTCCCCGTGTGCAAACACGGCAGCCCCTGAACTACTGGGCGACCCCTGAACCATGTACCAGGCCCCGGCGTCCCCGCGTGCAACCCCGAAAGTCCTTCATCACCCTGGGGGGCCATGTGCTAGGTACCAAACCCCGGCGTCACCGTGAAACACCCTGGCAGCCCCTGCCACCTGAGCAGCCCCTGCGCTAGACCCCAGCGTCCACGTGTGCCACCCCAGCAGCCCCTGAGCAACCTGGGCGGCCTCTGAACCTGGTATGAGACCCCAGCACCCAAGTGCGCAACCCTGGCACCCATGTGCCAACTGGGCTTACCTGCATCACCTGGATGGCCCCTGTGCCAGATACCAGACGCCGGCGTTGCCGCGCGCCACCCTGGCAGTCCCAGTGCTCCCTGGGCGACCCCTGCTCCAGGTACCAGACCCCAGCATCCACGTACGCAACCCTGGCAGCTCCTTGCCACCTGGGCACCCCCTGTGCCAATTACCAGACACCGGCATGCCTGCGCGCAACCGCAGCTGCCCCTGCGCCACCTGGGCGGCCCTTGCATCACATGGGCGGCACCTGCACCACCAGGGAAGCCCCTGTGCCATGTATCAGACCCAGGTATCCCTGCGCACAACCCCAGCAACCCCTGCGCCCCCTGGCGGCCCCTGCGCCAGATATCAGACCCCGGCATCCCCGTGAGAAACGCCGGCACTCCCTGCGCCACCTGGGCAGCCTCTGAGTTAGGGGTCAGACCCCGGTGTCCCCCCGTGCCACCCCAGCACTCCCTGCGCCACATTGGCGGCCCCTGCTTCCCCTGGGTGGCCCCTGCGCCAGGTACCAGACGCCGCGTTACCACACGCCACCCCGGCAGTCCCTTCGCTCCTGGGCGACCCCTGCACCAGGTACCAGAACCCGGCGTCCACGTATGCAACCCTGGTAGCCCATTGCCACCTGGGCGCCCCTGTGCCAAGTACCAGACCCCAGGATGGCTGCACGCAACCGCAGCAGCCCCTGCGCCACCTGGGCGGCCCCTGCATCACATGAGCGGCCACTGCACCACCTGGGCAGCGTCCCCGCGCGAAACTCCGGCAATCCCTGTACCACCTAGGCAGCCTCTGAGCTAGAGGTCAGATCCCGGTGTCCCCTCGTGCCACCCCAGCACTCCCTGCACCACATTGGCAGCCCCTGCGTCCGGTGGGCCGCCCCCCGCCAGGTTCAAGACCCAGGTGTTACCGCGCACCACCCCGGCAGTCCCTGCACTCCTGGGCGACCCCTGCGCCAGTTACAAATCCCCGGTAGCCTCTGTGCCATCTGGGCGGCCACTGCGTCAGGTGAACGGCCCCTGCGCCAGGTACCAGACCCTGGCATCACCGCGAGCCACCCTAGAAGGACCTGTAACACCTTGGCAGCCCCTGCACCATGTACGAGACTCCGGTGTCATCGCGGGCAACCTCGGCAGCCTCCGCGACACCTGGGCGGCCCCTGTGCCATGTACAAGACCCCAGCATCCATGTGCGCAACCCCGGCAGCCCCTGCGACTCCTGGGCGGCCGCTGCGCCAAGTACTAGACTCCGGCGTCCCCGCGTGCAATCCCAGAAGTCCCTATTCCACCTGGGCAGCCTCTGCATTACATGGTCGGCCCCTGGGCCACATGGGCGGCTCCTGCACCATATACCAGAGCCCGGCATCCATGCTCCCCACTCAAGTGGCGCTCAACAACCTGGGCGGCCTCTGCAAACGGTACGAGACCCTGGCGTCCAAGTGCTCAACCCCGGCCCCCGTGCGCCACTTGGGCGGCACATGCGTCAACAGGGCAGCCCCTGCGCCAGGTACCAGACCCCGGCATCCCCGCGCGCAAACCCAGCAGCCCCTGTGCCACCTGGGAGGACCCTGTGCCAGGTACAAGACCCGGTGTTACCGCGCGCAACCCCAGCAGCCCCTGCGCTCCTTGGGAGACCCCTGCGCCAGGTACTACACCCGGCGTCCCCGTGCGCAACCCCGGCAGCCCCTGCCATCTGGGCTGCCCCTTCGCCAGGTACCAGACCCCGCCATTCCCACGCGCCACCCCAGCAGTCACTGCGCCACCTGGGCGGTCCCTGCGCCAGGTACCAGACCCCGGCATAATCGCGCCAAACCTGGCAGCCCCTGTGCCACCTGGGGGTCCTGTGCGGCCCCTGTGCCAGGTACAAGACCTCGGTGCTACCGCGCGCAACCCCGGCAACCCCTGCACTCCTTGGGCAACGCCTGCGCAAGGTACCAGAACCCACTTCCCCGCGCGCCACACCGGCTGTCACTGCATCACCTGGGCGGCCTCTGTGCCCGGTAATAGACCTCGGCGTCCTCTCGCTCAACCCCGGAAGTCCTTGTGCCACCTGGGGTCTCCTGCGCTAGGTAACAAACCCTGGCATCCTCGCGCACAACAATGGCAGTTCCTGCACCACCTGGGCGACCCCTGCACCAGATACCTGACCCCGGCGTCCCCGCGCGCAAACCCGGCAGGCTATGCGACACCTGGGCAGCCCCTGCGTCAGATACTAGACCCTGGTGTCCCCTTGTGCAATGCCGAAAGTCCTTGCCCCACATGGGGGACCCCTGCACCAGGTACCTGACCCCGGCATCCTCGCGCGCAAACCCGGCAGTTCCTCTGCCACCAGGGCGACAACTGTACCTTTTACCACAGCCCAGCGTCCCCGCGTGAATCCACGAAAGTCCTTGAGCCACCTGGGGGGCCCCTGTGCTAGGTACCATACCCCGGCGTCATCGCGCGCAACCCCGGACGCCTCTGTGACACCTTGGCGGCCATGTGACACCTGGAAGACCCCTGACAATATACGAGACCCCGGCGTACAAGTGTGCAACCCCAGCAGCCCCTCCGCCTCCTGGGCGGCACCTGCACCAAGTAACAGACTCCGGCATCCCGGCGCGCCACTCCAGCAGCCCCTTAGCCACCTTGGCGGCCTCTGCACCCAGTATGAAAGCCCGGCGTCCAAGTGTGCAACCCCGGCACTCCTGTGGCACCTGGGCTGCACCTGCGTCATCTGGGCGGCCCCTGGGCAAAGTACCAGACGCCGACATTACCGCGCGCCACCCCGGCAGTCCCTGCGCTCCCTGGGCGAACCCTGCGCCAGGTACCAGACCCCGGCATCGAGTTACGCAACTCTGGCAGCCACTCGCCACCAGGGCTCACCCGGTGCCAAGTACCAGACCCCGGCATACCTGCGCACTAAAGCAGCAACCCCTGTGCCACCTGGGTGGTCCCTGCATCAGAAGGGCGACTACTGACCACCTGGGCGGCCCCTGTGCCAGGTATCAGACCCCGGCATCACGGCGTGCAACCCCGGCAGTTCCTGCGCCACCTGGGAGGCCCCTGCGCCAGGTATCAGACCCCGGCATCATCCCGCGCAAACCCGGCAGCCCCTGTGCAACCTGGCCTTCCCCTGCGTCCCCTGGGCGGTCCGTGCGCCAGGTACAAGACCCCGTTGTTACCGCGCTCAACACCGGCAGCCCCTGCGCCCCTTGGGCGACCCCTGCGCAAGGAACAAGGTCCCAGCGTCCCGGCGCTCAAACACGGCAGCCCCTGCCACCTGGGCTGCCCCTTCACCAGGTACCATACCCCGCCGTCCCCTGCGACACCTGGGCGGCCCCTGACATTATACAAGAACTCGGCGTCCATGTGCCCAACCCTGGCAGCCCCTATGCCTCCTGGGCGGCCCCTGCGCCAAGTACAAGACACCGGCGTCCCTGCGCGCCACCCCAAGAGCACCTGAGCCACCTTGGCGGCCTCTGCACCCAGTATGAGACTCCGGCGTGCAAGTACGCAACCCCGGCACCCCTGCGCCACCTGGGCTGCACCTGCATCACCTGGGTGGCACCTGGGACAAGTACCAGATGCCGGCGTTACCGCGCGGCACCCCGGAAGTCCCTGCGCTTCCTGGGCGACCCCTGCGCCAGGTACCAGACCCCAGCGTCCAGGTACGCAACCCCGGCGGCCTCTCGCCGCCTGGGCGCCCCCGATGCCATGTACCAGACACCGGCATACCTGCGTACAAGCGCAGCAGCCCCTGTGCCACCTGGGAGGCCCCTGCGCCAGGTATCAGACCCCGGCGTCACCGCGTGCAACCCTGGCAGTTCCTGCGCCACCTGGGAGGCCCCTGCCCCAGGAACCAGACACCGACATCATCGCGCGCAAACCCGGCAGCCCCTGTGCCGCCTGGGCATCCCTGCGTCCCCTGGGCGGTCTCTGCGCCAGGTATAAGACCCCGGTTTTACCGCGTGCAACCCAGGCAGCCCCTGCGCTCCTTGGTCTACGCCTGCACCATGTACCAAATCCCGGCGTCCCCGTGTGCAACCTCGGCAGCCCCTGCCAAGTGGGCTGCCCCTTCACCAGCTACCAGACCCCACCGTTCCCGCGTGCAACCGCAGAAGTCCTTGAGCCACCTGGAGGGCCCCTGTGCTAGGTAACAGACCCCGGTGTCCCTGCTGCCATTCGAGCAGTCCCTGCGCCACCTTGGCAGCCCCTGCGCCAGGTACCAGACCCCGGCATTCCCGCGAGCAAACCCGGCAGCCCCTGTGCCACCTGGGCGTCCCCTGCATCCCCTTAGCTGCCCCTGCACTAGGTACAAGACCCCAGTGTTACCGTGCGCAACCCCGGCAGCCCCTGCGCTCTTTGGGTGACCCCTGCACCAGGTAGTAGACCCCGGCGTCTCCGCGCGCAACCCCGGCAGCCCCTGATCCGGAAGGAGACCTCGGCGTCCAAGTGCGCAACCCCGGCAACCCTGCACCACCTGGGCTGCATCTGCGTCACTTGGGCGGCCCCTGTGCCAGGTACCAGACACAGGCGTTAACGCGAGACACCACAGCAGTCCCTGCGCTCCCTGGGCGACCCATGTGCCAGGTGCCACACCCCGGCGTCCACATATGCAACCCCGGCTGCCCCTCACCACCTGGGCGCCCCCGGTGCCAAGTACCAGACCCCGGCATGCCTGAGAGCAACCACAGCAGACCCTGCGACACCTGGGCGGCCCCTGGCCAGCTATCAGACCCTGGCGTCACCACGTGCAACCACGGCAGTTACTGCGCCACCTGGGCGGCTCCTGCATAAGGTACCAGACCCCAGCATCATCGGGCGCAAACCTGGCGACCCCTGTGCCACCTGGGCGTCCCCTGCGAACCCTGGGCGGCCCCTGCGACAGGTACAAGACCCCGGTGTTACCACGCTCAATCCCGGCTGTCACTGCACCACCTGGGGTCCCCTGTGCCAGGTACCTTACCCCGGCGTCCCCGCGAGCAACCCCTGCAGCCCCTGCGCCACCTGGGCTGCCCCTGCACCATGTACCACACCCCAGCGTCCCCGCGTACAACCCCGAAAGTCCTTGAGCCACATGCCTGGCCCCTGTGCTAGGTACTAGACCCCGGCGTCACCGCGTGCAACCCCGACAGCCTCTGCGACACCTGGGCGGCTCCTGCGACACCTGGGCGGCCCCTTCGCCATGTACGAGACACCGGCGTTCATGTGCACAACTCCGGCAGCCCCTGCACCTCCTGTGCGAACCCTGCGCCAAGTACCAGACCCCGGCGTCCCTGCGTACCATCCCAGAAGTCCCTGTGCCACCTGGGCGGCCCCTGCGCCACCTGGGTGGATCCTGCACCATGTACCAGGCCCGGCGTTCACGCGCGCCACTCCAGAGGCCCTGAGCCACCTGGGCGGCCTCTGCACCCGGTACGAGACCCCGGCATCCAAGTGCACAACCTCGGCCCGCCTGTGCCACCTGGGCTGCACGTGCGTCCTCTGGGCGGCCCCTGCCCCAGATATCAGACTCCGGCATCCCCGCGCACAAAACCCAGCAGGCCCAGTGCCACCTGGGCATCCCGTGCGTCCACTGGGCAGCCCCTGTGCCAGGTACAAGACCCCGGTGTTACCGCGTGCAACCCCGGCAGCCCCTGCGCTCCTTGGTAGACCCCTGCGCCAGGTACCAGACCCAGCGTCCCTTCTCGCAACCCCAGCAGCCCCTGCCTTCTGGGCTGCTCCTTCATCAGGTACCAGTCCTCGCCGTCCCCGCACATCACTCCAGCAGTCACTGCGCCACCTGGGCGGTCCCTGCGCCATGTACCAGACCCCGGCGACCTCATGCGCAACCCTGGAAGTCCTTGCGCCACCTGGTGGCCCCCTGCACCTGATACCAACCCCGGCATCCTCGCGAACAACCACGGTATTTCCCGCGCCACCTGGGCGACCCCTAGGCCAGGTACATGACCCCAGCGTCCCCACGTGCAACCCCGAAAGTCATTGATCCACCTGGGGGCCCCTGTGCAAGGTATGAGACTCCGGTTTCACCGTGAAACACCCTGGCAGGCCCTGCGCCACCTGGGCGGCCTGTGTGCTAGGGGTCAGTCCCCGGTGTCTCCGAGTGCCATCCCAGCAGTCCCTTCGCCACCTTGCCAGCCCCTGCACCATGTACGAGACCCGGGCGACCGCGTGAGCAATCCCTGATGACCCTGTGCCTCCTGGACGGCCCCTGCACCAAGTACCAGACCCCAGCGTCCTCGCACTCAACCCCAGCAGTTCCAGTGCCACCTGGATGACCCCTGCAACCCGTGTGCAACCCCGAAAGTCCTTGAGCAACCCAGCGCGAGGACGCCGGGGTCTGGTACCTAGTGAAGGGGACCCCAGGTGGCACAAGTACTTCCAGAATTGCGCACAAAGACGCCGGGGTCTGGTACTTGGCATAGGGACCGCCCAGGTGACGCAGGTGCAGCCCAGGTGGCACTGGGGTGCCGGGGTTGCGCACTTGGACGTCGGGGTCTCATACCGGGTGCAGAGACCGCTCAGGTGGCTCAGGGGCTGCTGGGGTGGCGCGCGTGGACCCCGGGGTCTAGTGCAGGGGCTGCCCAGGTGGAAGGGGCTTTCGCGGTGACACTGGGTCTGGTACCTAGCACAGGGGCCCCCGAGGGGGTTAAAGGACTTTCGGGGTTGCACACGGGGACACCGGGGTCTGGTACATGGTTCAGGGGCCGCCAAGTGGCGCAGGGACCGCCCAGGTGTCATAGAGGCTGCCGGGGTTGCACGCGGTGATGCCTGGGACTTGTACCTAGCACAGGGTCCCCCCAGGTGGCTCAAAAACTTTCGGGGTTGCACGCGGCGATGCTGGGGTGTGGTACATGGTGCAGGGGTCGCCTAGGTGGCGCAGGAACTGCCGGGGTTGCGCGCGAGGACACCTGGGTCAGGTACCTGGCACAGGGGTCCCCCAGGTGGCGCAAGGACTTCCGCAGGGTCTAGTACCTGATGAAGGGGCAGCCCAGTAGGCAGGGGCTTCCGGGGTTGCGCGCCGGGATCCCGGGATCTGGTACCTGGCGCAGGAGACGCCCAAGAGCGCAGGGGCTGCTGGGGTTGCGCGCGGTAACACCGGGGTCTTGTACCTGATGCAGGGACTGCCCAGGGGACACAGCGGAAGCCCAGGTGGCACAGGGGCTTCCGGGTTTGCGCGCAATGATGCCGGGGTCTGGTACCTGGCGCAGAAGCTTCCCAGGTGGCACAGGAACTGCCGGGGTGGCTCGCGGTGACGGAGGAGTCTGGTACCTAGCACAGGGGCACCCCAAGTGGCTCAAGAAATTTCGGTTTGCACGCGGGGACGCTGGGGTGTAGTACATGTTGCAGGGCCTGCCGGGGTTGCGCACGGGGACGCCGGGATCAGGTCCCTGGCGCAGGGGTCGCCTAGGTGGCGCAGGAACTGCCGGGGTTCCGCATGAGGACGCCGGGGTCAGATACCTGTTACAGGGTCCCCCGGCTGGGGCAAGGAATTCCGGGGTTGTACGCGGGGACGCTGGGGTCTTGTATCTAGTGCAAGGCTCACCCATGTGTCGCAGGACCTGCGGGGTGGTTCGCGGTGACGCCGTGGTCTGGTACCTAGTACAGGGGCCCCCAGGTGGGTCAAGGACTTTCGGGGTTGCACACGGGTACGCTGGGGTCTGGTTTCTTGCGCAGGGGCCGCCGACGTGTCGCATAGCATGCCAGGGTTGCGCACGAAGACGCCGGAATCAGGTACCTGGCGCAGGGGTCGCGCAGGTTGCGCAGGAACTGCCATTGTTGTTCGCGAGGATGCCGGGGTTTGGTACCTAGAGTAGGGGACCCCAGTTAGCGCAAGGACTTCCGGGGTTGCACGCGATGACGCCGGGGTCTGGTACCAGGCGCTGGGGCCGCCTAGGTGGCGCAGTGACAGCCAGGTTGGCGCGTGGGGACCGCGGGGTCTGGTACGTGGCGAAGGGGTAGCCCAGTTGGCAGGGAATGCCGGGGTTGCGCGCGGGACGCCGGGGTCTGGCACCTGGTGCAGGCGACACCCAAGGAGCGCAGGGACTGCAGGGTTGTGTGTGGTAACACCGGGGACTTGTATCGGGCGCACGGGCCGCCCAGGTGACGTAGGAACTGCCATTGTTGTGCGGGAGGATGCCACTGTCTGGTACTTGGCACAGGGGCCGCTCAGGTGGCGCAGTGACAGCCGGGGTGGCGCGTGTGTACGGCGTGATCTGGTACCTGACGCAGGGGCTGCCCAGGTGGCGCAGGGCCTGCCGGGGTGGCTCGCGGTGACGCCGGGGTCTGGTACCTAGCACAGGGCCCCCCCCAGGTGGCTCAAGGACTTTCGGGACTGCACGAGGGGACACCGGGGTCTGGTATCTGGCGCAGGGGCCGACCAGGTGGCGCAGGAACTGCCGGGGTTGCACGCGGTGACACCGGGCTCTGATACCTGGCGCAGGGGCAGCCCAGGTGTTGCAGGGGCCACCCATGTGATGCAGCGGCTGAGCAGGTGGTGAAGGGGCTACTGCGGTTGCGTGCAGGCATGCCAGGGTCTGGTACATGGCACAGGGGGCGCCCAGGTGGCGAGGGGCTGCCGGAGTTGCGTACGTGGACTCCAGGGTCTGGTACCTGGCACAGGGGTCACCCAGAAGTGCAGGGACTGCCGCGGTGGCGCGTGGTAACGCCGGCTTCTGGTACCTGGTGCAAGGGACACCCAGGTGATGCAGGGGCCGCCCAGGTGTCTCAGGGTTTGCTGGGGTTGCGCGCAGGGACGCCGGGGTCGCCCAAGGAGCGCAGGGGTTGCCGGGGTTGCACGCGGTAACACCTGGGTCTTGTACCTGTACAGGAGCCGCCCAGGGGAAGCAGGGGCTGCCTAGGGTGTGCAGGGACTGTAGGGGTGGCATGCAAAGACACCTGGGACTGACCCCTAGTGCAGAGGCCGCCCAGGTGGTGCAGGGACTGCCGGGGTTACATGCAGGGTCGCCGGGTCTGGTACCTGGTGCAGGGGTCGCCCAAAGAGCGCAGGGGCTGCAGGAGTTGCACGCGGTAACACCGCGGTCTTGTACCTGGCACAGAGGCTGTCCAGGGGATGCAGGGGACGCCCAGGTGGAACAGGGGCTTCCGGGTTTGCGCGCGGGGATGCCGGGGTCTGTTACCTGGCGCATGGGCCTCCCAGGTGACGCAAGTGCAACCCAGGTGACGCAGGGGGGCCAGGGTTGCACACTTGGACGCCGGGGTCTCGTACCGGGTCAGAGGCCGCTCAGGTGGCTCAGGGCCTCTGGGATGGCGTGTGTGGATGCCGGGGTCTGGAACATGGTGCAGGAGCCGCCCAGGTGGCGCAGTGGCCTCCCATGTAATGCAGGGGCCGCCCAGGTGGCACAGGGACTTCTGCGATGGCGCATGGGGACGCTGGGGATGGGTACTTAGCGCATTGGCCCCCAGGTGTCGCAGGGCCTGCCGGGGTGGCTCGCGGTGACGCCGGGGTCTGGTACCTAGCACAGGGAACCCCCAGGTGGCTCAAGGACTTTCGGGGTTGCACGCCAGGACGCCGGGGTCTGGTATCTAGCGCAGGGGACCCCAAGTGGCACAAGGACTTCCGTGGTTTCGCGCGAGGACGCCGTGGTGTGGTATCTGGCGCAGCGACCGCACAGGTGGCACAGACTGCCGGGGTGGTACGCGGGGTCGGCGGGGTCTCGTACCTGGTGAAGTGGCAGCCCAGTTGGCAGGGGCTGCCGGGGTTGCCCGCGAGGACGCCGAGGTCTGGTACCTGGTGCAGGGGCCGCCCAGGGGGAGCAGGGGCATCAGGGGATGTGCACGTGGACGCCGGGGTCTCGTACATGGTGCAGGGGTCGCCAAGGTGTCGTATGGCCTTCCAGGGTGGCTGGTACCTGGCGCAGGGTTCGTCCAGGTGACTCAGGGGTCACCCAGGTGTCGCAGAGGCTTCCGGGGTTGCACACAGGGACGCCGGGGTCTGGTACCTGGCGTATGGGTCGCCCAAGGAGCGCAGGGGATCCGGGGATTGCGCGCGGTAATAACGGGGTCTTGTAACTGGTTCAGGGGCTGCCCAGAGGACGAAGGGGCCGCCGAGGTGGCCCAGGTACTGCTGGGGTGGCACGCGGGGACACCAGGGACTGACCCCTAGCACAGGGGCCGCACAGGTGGCGCAGGGCCTGCTGGGGTAGCTCGCGGTGATGTCGGGGTCTGGTACCTAGCACAGGGTCCCCCTAGGTGTCTCAAGGACTTTCGGGGTTGCCCGCGGGAACGCCGGGGTGTGTTACATGGTGCAGGGGTCGCCCAGGTGGCGCAGGGACTGCCGGGGTTGCGCGCGAGGACGCCGGGGTCAGGTACCTGGCGCAGGGGTCCCCAGGTGGCACAAGGAATTCCGCGATTGCACGCGGGGACGACGGGGTCTGGTACCTGGCAAAGGGGCAGCCCAGTTGGCAGGGGCGGCCGGGGCTGCGCGCGGCGAAACCAGTATATGGTACCAGGCGCAGGCGTCGCCCAAGGAGTGCAGGGATGCCGGGGTTGCTCGCGGTAACACCGGGGTCTTGTACCTGGTGCAGGGGCCACCCAGGGGACGCATGGGATGCCCAGGTGGCACAGGGGCTGCCAGGTTAGTGCGCGATGATGCCAGGGTCTGGTACTTGGCACAGGGGCGCCCAGGAGGCGCAGGGTCTGACGGGGTTGCGCACGTGGATGCCGAGTTCTCATATATAGTCAGGGGCCGCCCGGGTGTCGCAGGGGCCGCCCAGGTGTCACAGAGGCTGCCAGGGTTGAGTGCAGTGACGCCGAGGTCTGGTAACTAGCACAGGTCAGAGACATTCGGGGTTGCACGCGAGATGCTGGGGTGTGGTACATGGTGCAGGGGTCCACAAGGTGGCACAGGAACTGCCAGAGTTTTGTGCGAGGACGCCGGGGTCAGGTACTTGGCGCAGGGGTCCCCCAGGTGGTGCAAGGACTTCCTGGGTTGCACGCGGGGACGCCGGGGTCTGGTACCTAGCGCAGGGGCACCCTAGGTGTCGCAGGGCCTGCCGGGGTGGCACGTGGTTACCCCGGGGTCTGGTACCTAGGACAGCAGCCCCACAGGTGGCTCAAGGACTTTCGGGGTTGCACACGGGGATGCCGGGGTCTGGAATCTGGCGTAGGGGCCGCCCAGGTGTCACAAAGCCTGCAGGGGTTGCGTGCAGGGACGCCGGGTCTGGTACCTGGCGCAGGGGACGCCCAAGGAGCGCACGGGCTGCCGGAGTTGCGCGCGGTAACACCGGGGTCTTGTACCTGGCGTAGGGGCCGCTCTGGGGACGCAGGGGACGTCCAGTTGGAACAGAGGCTACGGGGTTTGCACGCGGGGATGCCGGGGTCTGGTACCTGGCACACGGGCCTCCCAGGTGATGGAGGTGCAGCCCAGGTGGCGCAGGGGGGCCGGGGTTGCGCACTTGGATGCCTGGGTCTTGTACCGGGTGCAGAGGCCGCCCAGGTGCAGGAGCCGCCCAGGTGGCGCAGTGGCCTCCCATGTGATGCAGAGGCCGCCCAGGTGGCACTGGGACTTCTGCGATGGTGCGCGGAGACGCCGGGGTCTGGTACTTGGCGCTGGGGCCACCCAGTAGGCGCAGGGGCTGCCGGTTTTGTGCACGTGGTTGCCGGTGTCTGGTACCTAGCACAGGGGCCACACATGTGGCTCAAGGACTTTCGGGGCTGCACGCTGGGACGCTGGGGCTGCCCAGGTGGCGCAGTGACAGCTGGGGTGGCACGCGGGGACGGCGGGGTTTGGTACATGGCAAAGGTGCAGCTCAGTTGGCAGGGGTTGCCGTGGTTGCGCGCGGGGATGCCGGGGTCTGGTACCTGGTGCAGTTATTGCGCAAGGAGCGCAAGGGTTGCAGGGGTTGCGCGCGGGAACGCTGGTGTCTGATACCTGGCTCATGGGCCACCCAGGAGATGCAGGTGCAGCCCAGGTGGCACAGGGGTGCCGGGGTTGTGCACTTGGATGCCAGGGTCTCATACCGGGTGCAGAGGCCGCCCAGGTGGCTCAGGGATTGCTGGGGTGGGGCGCGTGGAAGCCGGGGTGTGGTACATGGTGCAGGGGCTGCCTAGGTGGCGCAGGGCCTGCCGGGGTGGCGCGAGGAGACACCGAGGTCTGGTACCTGGCGCAGGAGCCGCCCAGGTGGCACAGGGGCCGCCCATGTGATGCAGAGGTCGCCCAGGTGACACAGGGACTCCTGGGGTGGCGCGTGGGGACGCCGGGGTCTGGTACTTGGCGCAGGGGCCGCCAATGAGGTGCATGGGTTGCCGGGCTTGCGCACGTGGATGCCTGGGTCTGGTAGCTAGCACAGGGGCCCCCCAGGGGCTCAAGGACTTTCGTCGTTGCACGTGGGGACGCTGGGGTCTGGTACACAATTCGGGGGATGCCCAGTGGTGCAGGGGCTGCCGGGGTTGCGTGTGGGGACGCCGGAGTCAGGTACCTGGCACAGGGGTCGCCCAGGTGACGCTAGAACTGCCGGGGTTGGGCACGAAGACGCCGGGGTCTGGTACCTGGTGCAGGGGCCGCCCAGGAGGCGCAGAGGCATCAGGGGTTGCGCACGTGTACGCCGGGGTCTCGTACATGGTGCATGGGCCGCCAAGGTGTCGCAGGGCCTTCCAGGGTGGCTCGCGGAGACGCCGGGGTCTGGTACCTGGCGCAGGGGCCGTCCAGGCGATGCAGGGGCCACCCAGGTGTTGCAGAAGCTACCGGACTTTCGCGCGGGGACGCCGGGGTCTGGTACCTGGTGCAGGGTTCGCCCAAGGAGCGCAGGGGCTGCCGGGGTTACGCATGGTAACACCGGGGTATTGTAACTGGCACCGAGGCCGCCCAGGAGACGCAGAGGCCGCCAAGGGGTCACAGGGACTGCTGGGGTGGCACGAGGGGACCCCGGGACCTGACCCCTAGCCCAGGGGCCGCACAGGTGGCGCAGGGCCTGCCGGGGTGGCTCGCCCTGACGCCGGGGTCTGGTACCTATCACAGGGGCCCCCCAGGTGGCTCAAGGACTTTTGGAGTTGCACACGGGGATGCCGGGGACAGATACCTGATGCAGGGGCTGTCCAGGTGGTGCAGGGGCCACCCATGTGATGCAGGGACCGCCCAGGTGGTGCAGGGGCTGCTGCGGTTGCGCGCAGGCATGCCGGGGTCTGATACTTGGCACAGGGGGCACCCAGGTGGCGAGGGGCTTCCGGGGTTGCGTACGTGTTCACCGGGGTCTGGTACCTGGGGCAGGTGTCGCCCAGGAGTGCAGGGACTGCCGGGGTGGCGCGTGGTAACGCCGTCATCTGGAACCTGGTGCAGGGGCCACCCAGGTGACGCAAGGGCCACCCAGGTGTCTCAGAGGCTGCTGGGGTTGCGCGCAGGGACGCCGAGGTCGCCCAAGGAGCGCACGGGCTGCCGGGGTTTCGCGCTGTAACACCTGGGCCTATTACCTGGCACAGGGGCCGCCCAGGGGAGCAGGGCCGCCAAGGTGGTGCAGGGAATGCTGGTGTGGCATGCGGGGACACCGTGTGTGACCCCTATCTCAGCGGCCGCCCAGGTGGCGCAGGGACTGCCGGGGTTGCGCGCGGCGATGCCGGTGTCTGGTATCTGGATCAGGGGCCGCCCAGATGGCGCAGGGGTTGCTGGGGTTGTGCACAGGGACGCTGGGGTCTGATACCTGGCGCAGTGGCCGCCCTGGTTGTGCGGGGGCTTCCCATGTGATGCAGGGGCCTCCCAAGTGGCGTAGGGGCTGCTGCGATTGCGCGCAGGCACAGGGGGCGCCCAGGTGGCGAGAGGATGCCGGGGTTGCGTAGGTGGACGCTGGGGTCTGGTAATTGGCGCAGGGTTATCTCAGGGAGCATAGGGACTGCCGGGGTGGTACGCGGTAACGCCGGCGTCTGGTACCTGGTGCAGGGGCTGTCCGGGTGACAAAGGTGTAGCCCAGGTGGCACATGGGTGCCGGGGTTGTGCACTTGGACGCCGGGGTCTCATACCGGTTGCAGAGGCCACCCAGGTGGCTTAGAGGCTGCTGGGGTGGCATGCGTGGAGGCAGCGGTCTAGCTCAGGCGCTGCCCAGGTGGCAGGTGCTGCCGGGGTGTTTCGCGGTGACGCCGGGGTCTGGTACCTAGCACAGGGGCCCCCCAGGAGGCTCAAGGAGTTTCGAGGTTGCACACGGGGTCGCCGGGGCCTGGTACATGGTTCAGGGGCCGCACAGTGGCTCAGGTGCTGCGGGGGTTGTGCGCAGGTTTGCCAGAGTCAGGTACCTGGCGCAGGGGTCGCCCAGGTGTTTCTGGAACAACACGTGGACACCAGGTTCTCATGTATCGTGCATAGGCCGCTCAGGTGTTGCAGGGGTCGCTCAGGTGTTGCAGGGGCTGCCGGGGTTGCGTGCGGTGACACCGGGGTCTGGTACCTAGCACAGGGGCCCCCCAGGTGTCTCAAGGATTTTTGCGGTTGCACGCAGGGACGCTGGGGTCTGGTATCTGGCGAAGTGGCCGCCAAGGTGTTGCATAGCCTGCCGGGGTTGCGCTTCAGGACGCCGGGGTCACGTACCTGGTGCAGGGGTCGCCCAGTTGGCGCAGGAACTGCCATTGTTGTGCGCGAGGACGCCGGGGTCTGGTACCTCGTGCAGGGGACCCCAGGTGGGGCACGGACATCCGGAGTTGCTTGCGAGGACGTCGGGGTCTGGTACTTGGCGCAGGGACCGCCCAGGTGACGCAGGTGCAGCCCAGGTGGCACAGGTGTGCCAGGGTTGCGCACTTGGACGCCCGGGTCTCCTACCGGGTGCAGAGGCCGTCCAGGTGTATCAGGGGTTGCTGGGGTGGCATGTGTGGATGCCGGTGTCAGGTCCCTCGTGCAGGGGTCGCCCAGGTGGTGCAGGAACTGCCGGAGTTGCGAGCGAGGACGCCGGGGTCAGGAACCTGGTGCAGGGGTCCCCCTGGTGGCGCAAGGACTTCCGAGGTTGCACGGGGGGTGCCGGGGATGGTTACTTAGCGCAGGGTCCTCCCAGGTGTCGCAAGGCCTGCCGGGGTGGCTCGCGGTGACGCCGGGGTCTGGTACCTAGAACAGGGGCCCCGAGGTGGCTCAAGGACTTTCGGGGTTGCACGCGGGGATGACGGGGTCTGGTATCTGATGCAGGGGCAGCCTAGGTGTCACATAGCCTTCCGGGTTTGCGCGCGGGGACGCCGTGGTCAGGTGCATGGCACAGGGGTCGCCGAGGTGGCGCAGGAACTGCCATTGTTGTGCGCGAGGACGCCGGGGTATGTACCTAGTGCAGGTGACCCCAAGTTGTGCAAGGACTTCCGGGATTGTGTGCGAGGACTCCAGGGTCTGGTTCCTGTTGCAGGGACGGCCCAAGAGGCGCAGAGACTGCCGGGATGGCACGCGGGGACGGCAGAGTCTGGTACCCAGTTGCAGGGGCTGCTGGGGTTGCACAAGGGGACGCCGGGTTCTGGTACCTGGCGCAGGGTCTGCCCAGGGGACGCAGGGGACGCCCAGGTTGCACAGGGGCTGCCGGGTTTGCTGCGGGGATGCCGGGGTCTGGTACCTGGAGCAGGGGTCGCCAAGGTGGCGCAGGGACTGCTGGGGTGGCACGCGGGGACACCGGGGTCCGGTATCTGGCGCAGGGGCCACACAGGTGGCACAGGGCCTGCTGGGTTGGCTCGCGGTGACGCCGGGGTGTGGTACCTAGCACAGGGACCCCCCAGATGGCTCAAGGACTTTCAGGATTGCACGAGGGGACCCCGGGGTCTGGTTCCCAGCGCAGGGGCAGACCAGGTGGCGCAGGAACTGCCGGGGTTGCACGCGGTGACGTCGGGGTGTGATACCTGGTGTAGGGGCCGCCCAGGAGGTGCAGGGGCCACCCATGTGATGCTGAGGCTGCCCAGGGGCACAGCGACTGCTGGGGTTGCACGCGGGGACTCCGGGGTCTGGTATCTGGCACAGGGCCGACCAGGTGGTGCAGGGCCTTCTGGGGTGTTTCCCGGTGACGCCGGGTTCTGGTACCTAGCACAGGGGCCCCCCAGGTGGCTCAAGGACTATCGGGGTGCACGCGGGGACGCCGGCGTCTGGTATCTGGCGCAGGGCCGCCCAGGTGGTGCAGGGCCTTCCGGGGTGTTTCCCGGTGACGCCGGTTTCTGGTACCTAGCACAGGGGCCCCCCAGGTGGCTCAAGGACTATCGGGTTGCATGCGGGGACGCCGGCGTCTGGTACATGGCACAGGGGCCGCCCAGGTGACGAAGGTGCAGCCCAGGTGGCGCAGGGGCTGCCGGGATGGTGCAAGGAGATGCCAGGTGGCGCAAGAGCCGCCCAGGTAGCGCAGGGGCCGATCATGTTATGCAGAGGCTGCCCAGGTGGCTCAGGGACTTCTGGGATGGTGCGCGGGGAAGCTGGGGTCTGGTTTCTGGCGCAGGGGCCGCCGAGGTGTCGCATAGCCTGCCCAGGTAGCGCGTGGGGACGCCGGGATCAGGTACCAGGTGCAGAGGTCACGCAGGTGGCGCAGGAACTGCCATTGTTGTTCTCGATGACTCCGGGGTCTGGTACCTAGCGCAGGGGGCGTCCAGGTGGCAGGGGCTGCTTGGGGTGTTTTGCCTTGATGCTGGGATCTGGTACCTAGCACAGGGGCCCCCTGGCGGCTCATGGATTTTCGGGGTTGCACGCGGGGACTGTCGTGGTTGTGCGCTAGGACGCCGGTGTCTGGTACGTAGCGCAAGGGGCCCCCAGGTGGCGCAATAACTTCCGGGGTTGCATGCGAGGGTGCCGGGGTGTGGTACCTGGCGCAGGGATCACGCAAGTGGTGCAGGAACTGCCGTGGTTGTGCGCGAGGATGCCGGGTTCTGGTACCTAGCGCAGGGAGCCCCAGTTGGCGCAAGGACTTCCGGGGTTGTGCGCGAGGACGCTGGGGTCTGGTACCTGGCGCAAGGACCGCCCAGGTGGCACAGTGATGGCTGGGGTGGCGCGCGGGGACGGCGGGGTCTGTTACTTGGCAAAGGGGCAGCACAGTTGCAAGGGGCTGCCGGGTTACTCGCGGGGACGCTGGGGTGTGGTACCTGGCACGGGGGCCGCCCAGGTGATGCAGGGGCAGCCCATGTGATGCAGGTGCCACCCAGGTGGCACAGGGACTGCTGCAGTTGCACGCAGGCATGCCGAGGTCTGGTACTTGGCACAGGGGGCGCCCAGGTGAGTAGGGGCTGCCGGTTTTGTGGACGTGGACGCCGGGGTCTGATACCTGGTGCAGTTGTCGCCCAGGGAGCTAAGAGGCTTCCGGGGTGGCGCGCGGGGAAGCTGGGGTTTGGCATCTGGCGCAGGGGAAGCCCAGGTGGCGCAGTGGATGCCGGGGTTGTGCGAAAGGGTGCCGGGGTCTGGTACATGGTGCAGGGGCTGCCCAGGTGGCGCAGGGGCTGCCAATGTGATGCAGAGGCCGCTCACGTGGCACAGGGAATTCTGGGGTGACGCGTGGGGACGCCAGGGACTGGTACCTGGTGCAGGGGCCGCCCAGGTTATGCAGGTGCAGCCCAGATTGCGCAGGGTTGCGGGGGATTGCGCACTTGGATGCCTGGGTCTTATACCGGGTGCAGAGGCCGCCCAGGTGGCTCTTGGGCTGCTGGGGTGGCGCGCGGGGACGCGGGAGACTGGTACTTGGCGCAGTGGCCGCCCAACTTTCGCAGGGGCCGCCCAGGTGTCGCAGAGGCGGCCGCGATTGCGCGCGGTGATGCCGGGGTCTGGTACCTAGCACAGGGTCCCCCCAGGTGGCTCAAGGACTTTCGGGGTTGCACGCGTGGAAGCTGGGGTGTGATACATGGTGCAGGGGTCGCCCAGGTGGCGCAGAAACTGCCGGGGTTGCGCGCGAGGAAACCGGGGTCAAGTACCTGGTGCAGGGGTCCACCAGGTGGCGCAAGGACTTCCGTGGTTACACGCGGGGATGGCGGGGTCTGGTACCTGGCAAAGGGGCAGTCCAGTTGGCAGGGACTGCCGGGGTTGCGCGTGTGGACGCTGGGATCTGGTACCTGATGCAGGTGTCGCCCAAGGAGCGCAAGGGTGCCGGGGTTACGTGCTGTAACACCGGGGTCTTGTAGCTGGCGCAGGGGCTGCGCAGGGGATGCAGGGGACGCCCAGGTGGCACAGGGTCTGCTGGATTAGTGCGTGATGATGCCGGGGTCTGGTGCCTGGTGAAGGGGCCGCCCAGGTGGCACAGGAACTGCCGGGGTTGCATGCGGTGACGCCGGGATGAGATACCTGGCGCAGGAGCCGCCCAGGTGGTGCAGGAGCCGCCCTTCTGATGCAGGGACCACCAAGGTGGTGCAGGGGTTGCCGAGGTTGTGCGCAGGGACGCCGGGGTCTGGTACATGGTGCAGGAGACGTTCAGGTGGCGCACGGGCTGCCCATGTGATGAAGAAGCCGCCCAGGTGGCACAGGGACTTCTGGGGTGGCGCGCGGGGACGCCAGGTTCTGGTATCTGGTGTAGGGGCCACAAAGGTGTCCCAGAGCCTTACAGGGAGGCTCGCAGTGACGCCGGTGTCTGGTACCTGGCACAGGGGCCGCCCAGGTGACGCAGGGGCCACCCAGGTGTCGCAGGGGCTTCCAGGGTGGCTCACGGTAATGCTAGGGTCTGGTACCTATTACAAGGGCCCCCCAGGAGGTGCAAGGATTTTCGGGTTTGCACGCTGGTACGCTGGGGTCTGGTATCTGGTGCAGGGGCCGCCCAGGTGTCGCATAGCCTGCAGGGGTTACACGCGGTTTCGCCAAGGTCAGGTACCTGGCACAGGGGTCGCGCAGGTGGCGCAGGGACTGCCATTGTTGTGCGCGAGGATGCCGGGGTCTGGTACCTAGCGCAGGGAACCGCAGGTGGCGCAAGGACTTCCAGGGTTCCACGCGGGGAACTCTGGAGACTGTTATCTGGCGTTGGGGCCTCCCAGGTGGCGCAGGGCCTGCCAGGTTGTTTAGCGGTGACACAGAGGTCTGGTACCTAGCACAGGGGCCCCCAGGTGGCTCAAGGACTTTCGGGGTTGCACGCGGGGACGCGGGGGACTAGTATTTTGCTCAGGGGCTGCCCAGGAGTCAGAGGGCCTGCCGGGGTTCCGCTCGGTAACGCCTGAGTCAGGTACCTGGCACAGGGGTCGCGCAGGTGGTGCAGGAACTGCTGCTGTTGTGTGCGAGGACGCTGGGGTCTGGGACTTAGCGCAGGGGCCTCCCAGGTATCACAAGGACTTCGGGGGTTGCGCGCGAGGACGCCGGGGTCTGGTACCTGGCGCAGGGGCCACCCAGGTGGCGAAGTGACTGCTGGGGTGGCACGCGGGGACGGCGGGGTATGGTACCTGGCGAAGGGGAAGCCCAGTTGGCAGGGTCTGCCAGGGTTGCGCGAGGGGACGCCGGGGTTTTGTACCTGGCACAGGGGCCACCCTAAGGACGCAGGGGCGCCCAGGTGGCACAAGGCCTGTGGGGTTTCCGCGCGGGGATGCCATGGTCTGGTACCTGGCGCAGGGTCTGCCCAGGTGGTGCAAAAACTGCCATAGTTGCACGCGGTGATGCCGGGGTCTGATACCTGGAAAAGGGGCTGCCCATGTGATGCAGGGGCCGCCCAGGTGGCACAGGTGTTGCTGCGGTTTCGCGAATGCTGCCGGGCTCTTGCACTTGGCAAAGGGGGCGCCCAGGTGGTGAGGGGCTGCCAGGGTTGCGTACGTGGATGGCAGGGTCTGGTCCTGACGCAGTTGTCACCCGGGGAGCGCAGGGGCTGCCAGGGTTGTGCGCGGTAATACCGGGGTCTTGTACCTGGTGCAGGGGCCGCCCAGGGGACACAGGACATGCCCAGGTGGCACAGGGGCTGCAGGGTTTCCGCGCGGAGAGGCCGGGGTCTGGTACCTGGCACAGGGGCCTCGCAGGCGGCGCAGGGCCTGCCGGGGTGTTTCGCAGTGAAGCCGGGGTCTGGTACCTAGCACAGGGGCCCCCAGGTGGCTCAAGGTATTTTGGGTTTGCACGCGGGGACAATAGGGTCTGGTATCGGCGCAGGGGCCGCCCAGGTGTCGCAGGGTCTGCGGGGGTTGTACGCTGAACACAGGGGTCAGGTACCTGGCGCAGGGGTCGCCCAAGAAGTGCAGGGGCGGCCGGGGTTGCGTGCGGTAACACCGGGGTCTTGTACATGGCTCAGAGGATGCCCAGGGGACGCAGGGGACGCCCAGGTGGCACAGGGGCTGCCGGGTTTGCGCGCAATGATGCCGTGGTTTCGTACTGGGTGCAGAGGCCTCCCAGGTGGCTCAGGGGCTGCTGGGATGGCGCACGTGGACGCCGGGGTCTGGTACATGGTGCAGGAGACGCCCAGATGGCACAGGGTCTGCCCATGTGATGCAGAGGCCGTCCAGTTGGCACAGGGGCCGCCCAGGTGTCGCAGAGGCTGCCGGCATTGCGTGCGGTGACGCCGGGGTCTGGTACCTAGCACAGGGGCCCCCTAGGTGGCTCAAGGGCATTCGGGGTTGCACTCGGGGACGCTGGGGTGTATTACATGGTGCAGGGACGCCCAGGTGGCGAAGGGGCTGCCGGGGTTGCGTGCGGGGATGCCGGGGTCAGTTCGCTGGTGCAGGGGTCCCTCAGGTGGTGCAAGGACTTCCGGGGTTGCACGCGGGGACGCTGAGGTCTGGTACCTAGCGCAGGGGGACCCCAGGTGTCACAGGGCCTCCTGGGGTGGCTCGCGGTGAAGCCGGGCTCTGGTACCTAGCACAGGGGTCCCCCAGGTGGCTCAAGGACTTTCGGGGTTGCGCGCGAGGACGCCGGTGTCAGGAAACTGGCGCAGGGGTCGCGCAGGTGGCGCAGGAAATGCCATTGTTGTGCGCGAGGACGCTGGGGTCTGGTACCTAGCGCAGGGGACGCCAGGTGGCGCAGACTTCCGGGGCAGCGTGCGAGGACGCCGGGATGGTACCTGGCTCAGGGGTGCCAAGGTGGCGCAGGGACTGTTGGGGTAGCACACGGGTACACCGGGGTCTGGTATCTGGCGCAGGGGCCACCCAGGTGGCGCAGGGCCTGCTGGGGTTGCACGCGGTTACGCTGGGGTCTGTTACCTGGCGCAGTGGCTGCCCAGGTGGTGCAGGGGCCGCCCATGTGATGCAGGGGCTGCCCAGGTGGTGCAGAGGCTGCTGCGGTTGCACGCAGGCATACCGGGGTTGGTACTTGGCACTGGGGGCGCCCAGGTTTCGAGGGGCTGCCGGTGTTGCGTACGTGGGTGTCAGGGTCTGGTACGTTGCTCAGGGGTCTCCCAGGAACGCAGGGGCTGCCAGGGTTGCGCTCGGTAATACTGGGTATTGTACCTGGTGCAGGGGCCGCCCAGGGGACGCAGGGGATGCCCAGGTGGCACAGGGACTTCCGGGATTGCGCGCAATGATGCCAGGGTTTCACACCGGATACTGAGGCCACCCAGGGGCTCAGGGCCTGCTGGGGTGGCACACGAGGACGCCGGGGTCTAGTACATGGTGCAAGAGACACCCAGAAGGCACAGGGTCTGCCCATGTGATGCAGAGGGCGCCCAGGTGGCACAGGGGCCGCCCAGGTGTCGCAGAGGCTGCCGGCATTGCGTGCGGTGACGCCGGGGTCTGGTACCTAGCACAGGGGCCCCCTAGGTGGCTCAAGGACTTTCGGGGTTGCACTCAGGGACGCTGGGGTGTATTACATGGTGCAGGGACACCCAGGTGGCAAAGGGGCTGCTGGGATTGCACGCGGGGACGCCGGGGTCACGTGGCTGGCGCAGGGGTACCCCAGGAGGCACAAGGACTTCCGGGGTTGCACGCGGGGACGTTGAGGTCTGGTACCTAGCGCAGGGGCCCCCAGGTGACGCAGGGCTTGCTGGGGTGGCTCGCGGTGAAACCGGGCTCTGGTACCTAGCACAGGGTACCCCAGGTGGCTCAAGGACTTTCGGGGTTGCACCCCGGCAGGCGCTGCGCCACCTGGGCGGCCCCTGCGCCAGGTACCAGACCCCGGCATCATCGCGGGAAATCCCGGCAGCTCCTGTGCCACCTGGGCATCCCCTGCGTCCTCTGGGCAGCCCATTCGTCAGGTACAAGACCCCGGTGTTACCGCAGGCAACCCCGGCAGCCCCTGCGCTCCTTGGGCGACGCCTGCCCCAGGTACCAGAACCCGGCGTACCGGCGCGCAACCCTCGCAGCCCCTGCCAACTGGGCTGCCCCTTTGCCAGGTACCAGACCCCACCGTAACCGCGTGCAACCGCGGAAGTGCTTGCGCCACCTGGGGGTACCCTGCGCCAGGTACCTGACCTCGATGTCCTCGCGCGCAACCCCGGCATTTCCTGCGCCACCTGGGCGACCCCTGCACCATGTACCACACCCCAGCATCCCCGCGTGCAACCCTGAAAATGCTTGAGCCACGGTGGGGGCCCCTGTGCTATTTACCAGTCCCCGGCATCACAGCGCGCAACCCCGGCAGCCTCTGCGACACCTGGGCGGCCTCTGCGACAGCTGGGCAGCCCTTGCGCCATGTACAAGACCCTGGCGTCCACCTGCGCAACCCCGGCAGCCCTTGCGCCTCCTGGGCGGACCCTGCGCCAAGTACCAGACCCCGGATTCCCCGCGTACCATCCCAGAACTCCCTGTGCCACCTGGGCAGCCTGTGCATCACATGGGCGGCCCCTGGGCCACCTTGGCGGCTCCTGCACCATGTACCAGACCCCAGCGTACACGTGTGCCACTACAGAGGCCCTGAGCCACCTGGGGGTCTTCTGCACCCGGTATGAGACCCCGGCGTTTAGTGCGCAACCCCGGCCCCCTGCACCACCTGGGCTGCACCTGCATCACATGGGTGGCCCTTGCGCCAGGTACCAGTCCCCGGCGTCCCCGCGCACAACCCCGGCAGGCTATGCGACACCTGGGCGGCCCCCTGTGCCAGATACCAGACCCCAGCGTCCCCGTGTGCAACCCCGAAAGTCCTTGAGCCACCTGAGGGGCTGCTGCGCCAGGTACCAGACCCCGGCGTCTACGTACGCAACCCCTGCAGCCCCTAGACACCTGGGTGCCCCCGTGCCAAGTACCAGACCCCAGCATGCCTGCGTGCAACCGCAGCAGCCCCTGTGTCACCTGGGCGGCCCATGCATCACATGGGCGGCCCTGCACCACCTGGGCAGCCCCTGCGCCAAGTATCAGACCGCAGCGTCTCCGCGGGCAACTCTGATTGCCTCTGTGACACCTGGACTTTCCCTGCGCCAGATACCAGATCCCGGAGTCACCGCGAAATACCCCGGCAGGCTCCCTGCCACCTGTGCGGCCCCTGGGCTAGATACCAGAACCCACCATCCCCGCGTGCCACCCCGGCAGTCACTGCGCCACCTGGACGCCCCCTGCTCCATGTACCAGATCCCGGCGTACCCGCGTACAACCCCGGAAGTCCTTGCGCCACCTGGGGGGCCACTGCACCAGGTACCTGACCCCGGAGTCCCCGCGTGCAACCCCGGAAGTCCTTGCGCCACCAAGGGAACCCTGCGCCAGGTACCTGACCCCGGTGTCCTCGCGCGCAACCCTGGCAGTTTCTGCGCCATCTAAGCGACGCCTGCTCCAGGTATGTGACTCCGATGTCCCCACGTGCAACCCCGGCAGCCCCTGCGCCACCTAGGCGGCCCCTGAACCATGTTACAGACCCCGGCGTCCCCGGGTGCAACCCCGAATGTCCTTGAGCACCCTGGGGTGCCCCCGTGCTTGGTAAGAGACCCGGCATCCACGTTCCCAATCCTGGCAGCCCCTGCACCTCCTAGGCAGCCCTGCGCCAAGTACCAGACCCCGGCATCCATATGCGCCACCCCAGAAGTCCCTGTGCCACCTGGGTGGCCTCTGCATCACCTGAGCGGCTCCGGCGCAGGGTACCAGACCCCGGAGTCTCCTCGCGTCACCCCGGCAGCCCCTGTGCCACCTGGGTGGCCCCTGCACCATGTACCAGACCCCTGAGTCTACGCGCCCCAACCCAGCAGCCCCTGAGCCACCTGGGTGACCTCTGCACCCGGTATGCGACCCCAGCGTCCAAGTGAGCAACCCCGGCACCCCTGTGCCACCTGAGCTGCACCTGCATCACCTGTGCGGCCCCTGCACCAGGTACCAGACCCCGGCGTTACCTCACGCCACCACGGCAGTATCTGCGCTCCCTGGGTGACCCCTCTGCCAGGTACCAGACCCCAGTGTCCACGTACGCAAGCCTGGCAGCCCCTCGCCACCTGGGCGACCCTGTGCCAAGTACCAGACCGCGGCATGCCTGCGCGCAACTGCAGCAGCCCCTGCACTACCTGGGGGTCCCCTGCATCACATGGGCGGCCCCTGCACCACCTGGGCTGCCCCTGAGCCGTGTATCATACCCCGGCGTCACTGCGTGCAACTCCGGCAGTTCCTGCACCAGCTGGTCAGCCCCTGCACCAGATACCAGACCCTGGCGTCCCCGCGTGCAACCCCGAAAGTCTTTGAGCCACCTGGGGGCCACTGTGCTACATACCAGACCCGGCGTCACCGGCGCGCAAACCCTTGTGTAACCTGGGTGTCCCCTGCGTCCCCTGGGCTGACCCTGCTCCAGGCACCAGACCCCGGCATCCCCACGCGCAACCCCAGCAGCTCCTGCCAACTGGGCTGCCCCTTCACCAGGTAACAGACCCGCCATACCGGCGTGCCATGCCGGCAGTCTCTGCACTACCTGGTTGGTCCCTGTGGCAGGTACCAGACCCCTGCGTCCTTGCGCGTATCCTGGAAGTCCTTGCGCCACCTGGGGTCCCCTGCGCTAGGCACAAGAATCCAGCGTCCTCGCGCAAAACAATGGTAGTTCCTGCGCCACCTCGGCGACCCCTGCACCAGGTACCTGACACTGTGGTCCCAGCGCGCCACCCCGGCAGGCTATGCGACACCTGGGCGGCACCTGCATCAGATACCAGACCCCGGCGTCCCCGCGTGCAATCCCGAAAGTCCTTGAGCCACCTGGGGGGCCCCTGTGCTAGGTACCAGACCACGGTGTCACCGTGAGCCACCCTGGAAGGCCCTGCAACACCTGGGGTGCCCCTGTGCTAAGTACCCATCCCCGACGTCCCCCCGTGCAACCTCGGAGGTCCTTGCGCCACCTGGGGGACCCCTGCGCCAGTTACCTGATCCTGGCATCCTCGCGCGCAACCTCGGAAGTCCTTGCGCTAACTGGGGTCCCCTACTCTAGGTACCAGACCTCGGCATCCTCGCGAACAACAATGGCAGTTCCTGCGCCACCTGCGCGACCCCTGTGCCAGGTACCTGCTCCCGGCGTCTTCGTGTGCAACCCGGCATGCTATGTGACACCTCGGCGGCCCCTGTGCCAGAAATCAGACCCCGGCGTCCTCGCGTGCAACCCCGAAAGTCCTTGAGCCACCTGGGGGGCCCCTGTGCTAGGTACCAGACCACGACGTCACCGCGAGCCACCCCGGCAGGACCTGCGACACCTGGGTGGCACCTGCGCTAGGCGCCAGACCGCGGCATCCCCGCATGCAACCCCGGAAGTCCTTGCGCCACCTGGGGGACCCCTGCAACAGGTAACTGACCCCGGCGTCCTCGCACGCAACCCCGGCAGTTCCTGTACCACCTGGGCAACCCCTGTGCCAGGGACCTGACCCCGGCATCCCCGCGAACAACCCCGGCAGCCCCTGCGCCACCTGGGCGGCCCCTGCACCATGTACCACACCCCAGCATCCCCGCGTGCAACCCGAAAGTACTTGAGCCACCTTGGGAGCCCCTGTGCTAGGTACCAGACTCCGGCGTCACCGCGCGCCACCCTGGCAGGCCCTGTGTCACCTGTGCAGCCCCTGCGCTAGGGGTCAGACCCCGGTGTCCCAGCGTGCCACCCCCGCAGTCTCTGCGCCACCTTGGTGGCCCCTGCGTGCCCTGGGCCGTCCCTGCACCAGTTAAAAGACCCCGGTGTTACCGCACTCAACCCCGGAAGCCCCTGTGCTACTTGGGCGACCCCTGCGCCAGGTACCAGACCCCGGCGTCCCCGCGCGCAACCCAGATAGCCTCTGTGCCAAATGGGCAGCCCCTGTGTCACATGGACGGCCCCTGCACAAGGTACCAGACCCTGGCGTCACTGCCAGCCACCCTGGAAGGCCCTGCGATACCTTGGCGGCCCCTGCACCATGTACGAGACCCCGGCGTTCATGTGCGCAACCCCTGATGCTCCTGCGCCTCCTGGAAGGCCCCTGCACCAGGTATCAGACCCCGGCGTCCTCGCGCTCAAACCCGGCAGTTCCAGCGCCACCTGGACGACCCCTGCGCCAGTTACCTGTCTCCGGTGTCCCCGCGTGCAACCCCAGCACGAGGACGCCGGGGTCTGGGACCTAGCGCAGGGGACCCCAGGTGGCACAAGGACTTCCGGAGTTGCGCGCGACGACGCCGGGGTCTGGTATTTGGTGTAGGGGCCGCCCAGGTGACGCATGTGCAGCCCAGGTGGCTCTGGGGTTCCGGGGTTGCGCACTTGGACGTCGGGGTCTCATATGGGGTGCAGAGACCGCCTAGGTGGCTCAGGGGCTGCTGGGGTGGCACGCGTGGACGCCGGGGTCTAGCGCAGGGGCTGCTCAGGTGGCAGGGGCTGCTGGGGTGTTTCGCGGTGACACCGGGGTCTGGTACCTAGCACAGGGTCCCCCCAGGGGTCTCAAGGAATTTCGGGGTTGCATACGGGAACGCTGGGGTTTGGTACATGGCGAAGGGGCAGCCCAGTTGGCGCAGGAACTGCCATTGTTGTCCGCGAGGACGCCGGGGTCTATTACCTAGCACAGGGGATCCCAGGTGGCTCAAGGACTTCCGGAGTTGCACGCGAGGATGCCGGGGTCTGGTACGTGGCACAGGGGCCTCCCAGGTGATGCAGGTGTAGCCCAGGTAGCGCAGCGGTGCCTGGGTTGCACACTTGAACGCCAGGGTCTCGTACCGCATGCAGAGGCCGCCCAGGTGTCTCAGGGGCTGCTGGGGTGGCGCGCGGGGACGCCGGGGTCTGGTACATGGCGCAGGGGCCACCCAGGAGGGGAAGGGGCTGCCGGGGTGTGCACGTGGACGCCGGTGTCTCGTACATGGTGCAGGGGACACCCAGGTGTCTCAGGGGGTGCCCAGGTGTCGCAGGGGCTGCCTGGGTGGTGCGCGGTGACGCCGGGGTCTGGTATCTAGCACATTGGCCCCCCAGGTGGCTCAATGACTTTCGGGGTTGCACAAGGGGATGCCGGGGTCTGGTATCTGGCGCAGGGGCCGCCCAGGTGTCACATAGCCTGCCGGGATTGCGAGCGGGGATGGCGGGGTCTGGTAACTGGCGCAGGGGCCGCCCAGGTGACGCAGGTGCAGCCCAGGTGGTGCAGGGGTGCCGGGTTTGCACACTTGAACGCCGGGGTCTCGTTCCGGGTGCAGAGGTTGTCCAGATGGATCAGGGACTCTAGAGTGGCGCACGTGGACGCTGGGGACAGGTCCATGGTGCAGGAGCTGGCCAGGTGGTGCAGGGGCCGCCCATGTGATGCAGAGGCCGCCCAGGTGGCACAGGGAATTCTGGGATGGCATGCGGGGACTCCGGGTCTGGTACTTGGCGCAGGGGCCGCCCAAGGAGAGCGGGGACTTCCAGCTTGGCGCGTGCTAACGTCGGCGTCTGACACCTGGCACAGGGGCCGCCCAGGTGACGCAGGGGCCGCCCATGTGTCTTAGAGGATGCTGGGGTTGCACGCAGGGACGCCGGGGTCGCCCAAGGAATACAGGGAATGTCGGGGTTTCGCGTGGTAACACTGGGGTCTTGTACCTGGCGCAGGGGCCGCCCAGGGGCAACAGGGGCCACCAAGGTGGCGCAGGGAGTGCTCGGGTGGCACGCGGGGACACCGGAGTCTGGCCCCTAGCGCAGAGGCTACCCAGGTGTCGCAGGGATGCCGGGGTTGTGCGCGGGGACGCCGGGGTCTGGTATCTGGCGCAGGGACTGCATAGGTGGTGCAGGGGTTGCTGGGGTTGTGCGCAGGGACGCTGGGGTGTTATACCTGGCGCAGGGGAAGCCAAGGTGGTACAGAGGCCGCCCATGTGATGCAGGCACCACCCAGGTGGCGCAGGCGTTGCTGCGGTTGCGGGAAGGCATGCCGGGGTCTGGTACTTTGCACAAGGGGCGTCCAGGTGGCGAGGGGCAGCCGGGGTTGCATATGTGGACGTCGGGGTCTGGAACCTAGCCCAGGGGTGCCCAGGAAGCACAGGGACTACCAGAATGGTGCGCGGGAAAGCTGGGGTCTGGCATTTGGCGCAGGGGCTGACCAGGTGGCGCACGGATGCCGGAGTGTGGTACATGGTGTAGCAGCCGCTCAGGTGGTGCAGGGGCTTCCCATGTAATGCAGAGGCCTCCCAGGTTGCACAGTGACTTCTGGGGTGGTGCGCAGGGACGTCAGGGTCTGGTACCTGACACAGGGGCCGCCCAGGTGACGCATGTGCAGCCCAGGTGGCACAGGGATGCTGGGATTGCGCACTTGGATGTCGATACCTAGCACAGGGGCCATCCAGGTGGCTCAAGGACTTCGGGGTTGCCAGCAGGGATGCTGGGGTGTGGTACATGGTGCAGGGGCTGCCTAGATGGTGCAGGAACTGCCGGCGTTGCGCTCGAGGGCACCGGGTTTAGGTACCGGGTGCAGGGGACCCCCAGGTGGTGCAAGCACTTCCGTGGTTGCACGCGGGGACGGTGGGGTCTGATACCTGGCGAAAGGGCAGACCAGTTGGCAGGGGCTGCCGGGGTTGCGCGCGGGGACGCTGGGATCTTATACCTGGCTCAGGTGTCGCCCAAGGAGGGCACGGGCTGCCGGTGTTGCGCCCGGTAACACTGGGTCTTTTACCTGGCACAGGGGCCGCCCAAGGGACATAGAGGACGCCCAGGTGGCACAGGGGCTGCCATGTTTGCGCGCGATGATGCCGGGGTCTGGTATCTGGCGATGCACCAGCACAGGTGGCTCAGCAACTGCCGGGGTTGCACGCGGTGATGCCGGAATCTTATACATGGCGCAGGGGCCACCCAGGTGGTGCAGGAGACGCCCTTCTTATACAAGGGCCACCCAGGTGGTGCAGGGATTGCCGGGGTTGTGCGCAGGGATGCTGGGTTCTGGTACATGGTGCAGGGGCCGCCAGTGGCGCAGGGTCTGCCCATGTGATGCAATGGCCGCCCAGGTGGCACAGGGGTTTCTGGGGTGGAGCACGGAAACACCAGGGTCTGGTACCTGGTGCAGGGGCCTCCAAGGTGTCACAGGGCCTTCCAGGGTGCCTCGCGGTGACGCAGGGGACTGGTATCTGCCCCAGGGCCACCCAGGTGATGCAGGGGCCGCCCAGGTGTTGCAGAGGCTACCGGGGTTGCGTGCGGGGACGCCTGGGTCTGGTATCTGGTGCAGGGGTCGCCTAGGAGGGCAGGGGCTGCCTGGGTTGCGTGCGGTAACACCCGGGTCTTGTACCTGGCTCAGGGGCCACCAAGGGGATTCCCAGGTGGCACAGGGGTGACAGGTTTGTGCGCAGGGATGCCGGGGTCTGGTACCTGACCTAGGGGCTGTCCAGGTGGTGCAGGTGCAGCCCAGGTGGCGCAGGAAGGCCGTGGTTGCAAACGGGGATGCCGGAGTCTGTTACCTGGCGTAGGGGCTGCCCAGGTGGTGCAGGTTAAGCCCAGGTGGTACAGGGGTGACGGGGTTGCACGCGGGGATTCCGGGGTCTGGTAAATGGCGCAGGGGCCGCCCAGGTGACGCAGGTGCAGCCCAGGTGACGCAGGGGGGCAGGGGTTGCACACTTGGACTCCGGGGTCTTGTACCGGGTACAGAGGCCGCCCAGGTGGCTCAGGGGCTGCTGTGGGTGGTGCGCGTGGACGCCAGAGTCTGGTACATGGTGCAGGAGGTGCCCAGGTGGCGCAGGGGCCGCGCATGTGATGCAGAGGCCGCCCAGGTGGCACAGGGATATCTGAGGTGGCATGCGGTGATGCCGGTGTCTTGTACTTTTCGCAGGGGCCGCCCAGGTGGTGCAGGGCCTGCCGGGATAGCTCGCGGTGACGCCGGGGTCTGGTACCTAGCACAGGGGCCTCCCCAGGTGGCTCAAGGACATTCGGGGATGCACGCAAGGATGCCGGGGTCTGGTATCTGGCGCCGGGGCCAACCAGTTGGCGCAAGAATTGCCGGGGTTGCACGCGGTGACGCCGGTGTCTGATACCTGTCGCAGGGGCAGCCCAGGTGGGGCAGGGGCCGCCCATGTGATGCAGGGGCTGCCGGGGTTGCGCGCGGTATAAAAGGTTCTTGTACCTGTTGCAGGGGCCGCTCAGGGGACGCAGGGGAAGCCCAGGTGGCACAGTGCTGCCGTGTTTGCACGCGATGATGCCGGGGTCCGGTACTTGGCACAGGGCGCCCCCAGGTGGCGAGGGTCTTTCGGGGTGGCACGAGGAGACACTGGCGACTGGTACCTGGCGCAGGGGCCTCCCAAATGACGCAGGTGCAGCCCAGATGGCACAGGTGTGCCCGGGTTGCGCACTTGGACGCTGGGGTCTCATACCGGGTGCAGAAGCCACCCGGTGGCTCAGGGGCTGATGGGGTGTCGCGCGTGGACGCCGGGGACTGGTACCTGGCTCAGGGGGCGTCCAGGTGATGCAGTGACTGCCGAGGTGGAGCGCAGGTATGGCGGGGACTGGTAACTGGCACAGGGGCCGCCCAGGTGTTGCAGGGCCAGGCAGGGTGGCACGCGGGGCCACCGGGGTATGACCCCTAATTCAGAGGCTGCCCAGGTGGCACAGGGACTGCCGGGGTTGCACGCAGGGACGCCGGGATGTGGTATCTGATGCAGGGGCTGCCCAGGTGGTGCAGGGCCTGCCGGGGAGTTTCGCGGTGACGTCAGGTTCTGGTACCTAGAACAGGGCCCCCCCAGGTGGCTCAAGGTCTTTCTGGGTTGCACGCTGGGACGCTGGGGTCTAGTATCTTGCACAGGAGCTGCCCAGGTATCGCCGGTGTTGCGCTTGGGAATGCCGGTGTCAGGTACCTGGCACAGAGGTCGCCCAGGTGGCGCAGGAACTGCCTTGGTTGTGCGAGAAGACGCCGGATTCTGGAACCTAGCGCAGGGGGCCCCCAGGTGGCGCAAGGCCTCCACGGTTGCGCCAGAGGAAGCCGGGGTCTGGTACCTGGCACAGGGGCCGCCCAGGTGGTGCAGTGACTGCCAAGGTGGCTCAAGGACTTTCATGGTTGCAAGCGGGGACGCTGGGGTCTGGTACCTAGCGCAGAACCGCCCAGGTGGCGCAGTGAATGCTGGGGTTGCGCGCGGAGACAGCGGGTCTGGTTCCTGGCGAAAGGGCAGTCCAGATTGCAGAGGCTGCCGGGGTTTCGCGCAAGGATGCCGGATCTGGTACCTGGCGCAGGGGTTGCCCAAGGAGCGCAGGAGCTGACGGGGTTGCATGCGGTATACCGGGGTCTTGTATCTGGTGCAGGGGCCGCCCAGGGGACACAGGGGACGCCCAGGTGGCTCAGGCGCTGCTCAGGTTGTTCGCGCGCGGGGATGCCGGGGTCTGGTAACTGGTGCATGGGCCGCCCATGTGACGCAGGTGCAAGCCAGGTGGCCCAGGGGTGCCGAGGTTGCGCACTTCGACACTGGGGTCTCGTACCGGGTGCAGAGGCCACCCAGGTGGCTCAGGGCCTCTGGAGTGGCGCACGTGGATGCCGAAGTCTGGTATATGGTGCAGGAGCCGCCCAGATAGAACAGGGGCCACCCATGTGATGCACCTTGGCGGCCCCTGCACCAGGTACCAGACCCTTGCGTACCCGCGTGCCACCCAGAAGTCCCTGTGCAACCTGGGGGGCCTCTGCATCACATGGGAAGCCCCTACGCCAACTGGGCTGCCCCTTCGCCAGGAAACAGACCCCGCCATACCCGCGTGCAATTGCGGATGTCCTAGCGCCACCTGGGGGACCCCTGCACCAGGTACCTGAATCCGGCGTCCTCGCGCGCAACCCCGGCAGTTCCTGCGCCACCTGGGCGACCCCTGCACCATGTACCACACCCCAGTGTACCCTCGTGCAACCACAAAAGTCCTTGAGCTACCTGGGGGGCCCCTGTGCTAGGCACCAGACCCGGCGTCATCTCGTGCAACCCCGGTAGCCTCTTCGACACCTGGGAGGCCCCTGAGACACCTGGACAACCCCTGCACCCGATACGAGAGCCCGGTGTCCAAGTGCGCAACCCTGGCACCCCTGCGCCACCTGGGCTGACCTGCGTAACATGGGCGGCCTCTGCACCAGGTACCAGACCCTGGCGTCTCCGCGCCCTACCACTGAAGTCCCTGTGCCACCTGGGTGGATTCTGCATCACACGGGCAGCCCCTGCGCCTCCTGGGCGGCCCCTGCACCATGTACCAGACCCCGGCATCCCTGCGTACAACCCCGGCAACCCCTGCGCCACCTGGGTGGCCCCTGCGCCAGATGCCTGACCCCTGCATCCCCGCGCGCCACCCCGGCAGTCCCTGCACTCCCTGGGCGACCGCTGTGCCAGGTACCAGACCCCGGCATGCACTTATGCAACCCGGGAAGCCCCTAGCCACCTGAGCGTCCCCCGTGCCAAGTACCAGACCCCGGCATGCTTGCGCGCAACCGCAGCAGCCCCTGTGCCACCTGAGCGGCGCCTGCATCACATCGGCGGCCCCTGCACCACCTGGGCGGCCCATGCGCCAGGTATCACACCCCAGCATCCCTGCGCACAACCCCAGCAACCCCTGCACCACATGGTGGGTCCCTGAGCCAGATACCAGACTCCGGCGTCCCCGCACGCAACCCCTGCAGTCCCTGCACCACCTGGGCAGCCTCTGCCCTAGGGGTCAGACCCCGGTGTCCCCGCGTGCCACCCCAGCAGTCCATGCACCACCTTGGGGGCCCGTGCTGCCTCTGGGCGGCCCCTGGGGGGCCCCTGGGCCACTTATCAGACCCCGGCGTCCCCACGCGCAACCCCCACAGCCCCTGCCAACTGGGCAGCCCCTTCGCCAGGTACCAGACCCCGCCGTCCCCGCGTGCCACCCTGACTATCATTGCGCCACCTGGGCAGTCCCTGTGCCAGTTACCATACCCCGGTGTCTTCCCGCACAACAATGCCAGTTCCTGCGCCACCTGGGCGGCCACTGCACCAGATACAATATCCCGGTGTTACCGCACACAACCCCCGCAGCCCCTGTGCTCCTTGGGTGACGCCTGCTTCAGGTACCAGCACTCGGCGTCCCGCACGCAAACCCGTCTGCCCCTTCCAACTGGGCTGCCCCTTTGCCAGGTACCACACTCCAACGTTCCCGCGCGCCACCCCGGGTGACACTGCGCCACCTGGGCGGCCCCTGCACCAGGTGCCAGACCCCAGCGTCCTCGTGCGTAATCCAGGAAGTCCTTGTGCCACCTGGGGTCCCCTGCGCTAGGTACCAGACCCCGGCGACCTCGCGAACAACAATGGCTGTTCCTGTGCCACCTGCGCGACCCCTGCATCAGGTACCTGATCCCGGCGTCCCCGCGCGCAACCCCGACATGCTATACGGCACCTGGTCGACCCCTGCACCATGTACGAGACCCCGGCTTCCACCTGTGCAACTCCTGATGCCCCTGCGCCCCCTGGGCGGCCCCTGAACCAGGTACCAGACCCCGGCGTCCTGCGCTCATCCCCGGCAGTTCCAGCGCCACCTGGGCGACCCCTGCGCCAGGCACCTGACTCCAGCGTCCCCGTGCGCCACGCCGGCAGTTCCTGCGCCACCTGGGCTGCCCCTGCAACATGTACTAGACCCGGCGTCCACGCGCGCCACCCCAGCAGCCCCTTAGCCACCTGGGCGGCCTCTGTAGCCGGTGGGAGACCCCGGCGTCCATGTGTGCAACCCTGGCACCCATTTGCCACCTGGGCTGCACCTGCATCACCTGGGAGGCCCCGGCGCCAGGCATCAGACGCCGGCTTTACCGCGCACCACCCTGGCAGTCCCTGTGCTCCCAGGGCGACCCCTGCACCAGGTACCTGACCCCGGCATCCACGTACGCAACCCCGGCAGCCCCTCGCCACTGTGCGCCCCCTGTGCCAAGTACCAGACACCGGCATGCCTGCGCGCAACTGCAGCAGCACCTGTGCCACCTGGGCAGCCCCTGCATCACATGGGCGGCACCTGCACCACCTGGGCGGCCCCGGCGCCAGGTATCAGACCCCGGAGTCACCGCTTGCAACCACCGCTTGCAACCCCGGCAGTCTTGCACCACCTTGTAGGCCCCTGCGCCACATACCAGACCCATGTGTTACCGCGCCAAACCCTGGCAGCTCCTGCGCTCCTTGGGCAACACCTGCACCAGGTATCAAACCCCGGTGTCCCCGTGCGCAACCCCGGCAGCCCCTGTCAACTGGGCTGCCCCTTCACCAGGTACCAGACCCCGCCGTCCCCGCGTGCCACACAGGCTGTCACTGCGCCACCTGGGCGGTCCCTGCGCCAGGTCCCAGACCCCGACGTCCTCGCGCCCAACCCCGGAATTCCATGCGCCACCTGGGGTCCCCTGCGCTAGGTAACAGACCCCGGCTTCCTTGCGCACAACAATGGCAGTTCCTGCACCACCTGGGTGACCCCTGCACCAGGTACCGGACCCCGGCGTCTCCGCGCGCAACCCCTGCAGGCTATGCGACACCTGGGCGGCCCCTGCGCCAGATACCAGACCCCGGCTTCCCCGTGTGCAACCACGAAAGTCCTTGAGCCACCTGGGCGGCTCCTGCCCTAGGTACCAGACCCCGGCATAACCGCGAGCCACCAAGGCAGGCCCTGTGACACCTGGGGTGCCCCTGCGCTAGGTACCAGACCCGGGCGTCCCCACGTGCAACCCCGGAAGTCCTTGCTCCACCAGGGGACCCTTGCGCGAGGTACCTAACCCTGGCGTCCTCGTGCGCAACCCCGGCAGTTCCTGTGCCACCTGGGCGACCCCTGCATAATGTACCACACCCCAGCTTCCTCGCGTGCAACGCCAAAATTCCTTCAGCAACCTGGGGCCCCTGTGCTAAGCACCAGACCCCGGCGTCCTCGCGCACAAACACGGCCATTCCTGCGCCACCTGGGCGACCCCTGTGCCAGGTACTTGACCCCGGCGTCCCCACGTGCAACCCCGAAAGTCCTTGAGCCACCTGGAGGGCCCTGTGCTAGGTACCAGACCCCAGCTTCACCGCGAAATACCACGGCAGGCCCTGCGCCACCTGGGGGGACCCTGCGCCAGTACCAGACCCCGGCGTCCACGCGTGCAACGCCGGCAGTCCCTGCACCACCTGGGCGGACTCTGCGCTAGGGGTCAGTCCCCGGTGTCCCTGCGTGCCACACCAGTAGGCCCTGCTCCACCTTGGCAGCCCCTGCTCCAGGTACCAGACCCCGGCATCCCCACGCATAATCCCGGCAGCCCCGCGAGCCTCCCTGGAAGGCCCTGCAACACCTTGGCGGCCCATGCACCAGGTACCAGACCCTGGCCTCCCTGCGCACCACCCCAGAAGTCCCTGTGCAACCTGGGCGGCCTCTGTATCACATGGGAATCCCCTGAGCCAACTGGGCTGCCCCTTCGCCAGTAACCAGACCCCGCTGTCCCCGCATGCAACCGCGAAGTCCTTGCGCCACCTGGGGTACCCTGCGCCAGGTACCTGGCCCCAGCGTCCACTGCACAACCCCCGCAGCCCCTGCCAACCGGGCAGCCCCTTCGCCAGGTACCAGACCCCGCCGTGCCCGCTCGCCACCCCGACTATCATTGCGCCACCTGGGCGGCCCCTGCACCAGGTACCAGACCCCGGCTTCCTCGCGTGCAACCCCGGCATCCCCGCGCAAATTCCCTGCAGCCCCGCGAGCCTCTCTGGAAGGCCCCGCAACACCTTGGAGGCCCCTGCTCCAGGTACCAGACCCTGGCGTCCCCGCGTGCCACCCCAGAAGTCTCTGTGCAACCTGGGTGGCCTCTGCATCACATGGGAAGCCCCTGCGCCAACTGGGCTGCCCCTTCGCCAGGAACCAGATCCCGCCGTCCCCGCGTGCAACTGGGGGACCCCATCCAGGTACCTGACCCCAGCGTCCTCGCGTGCAACCCCGGTAGTTCCTGCGCCACCTGGGCGACCCCTGTACCATGTACCACACCCCAGCATCCCCGCGTGCAACCCCAAAATACCTTGAGCCACCTGGTGGGCCCCTGTGCTAGGCACCAGACCCGGCGTCACCGCGTGCAACCCCGGTAGCCTCTGCGACACCTGGGAGGCCCCTGCGACAACTGGGCAGCCCCTGCGCCAAGTATGAGACCCCGGCATCCATGTGCAGAAACCCCAGCCCCTGTGCTTCCTGGGCGGCCCCTGCACCAAGTACCAGACCCTGGCGTCCCCGCGCGCTGCCCGAGCAGCACCTGAGCCACTTGGGCGGCCTCTGCACCCGGTACGAGACCCCAGCGTCCAAGTGCGCAACCCTGGCACCCCTGCGCCACCTGGACTGACCTGCGTAACATGGGCGGCCCCTGCGCCAGGTACCAGACCCTGGTATCTCCGCGGGCCACCACAGAAGTCCCTGTGCCAGCTGGGCGGATTCTGCATCACATGGGCAGCCCCTGCACAATGTACCAGACCCCGGCATCACTGAGCACAACCCCGGCAACACTGGGCCACCTGGGTGGCCCCTGCGCCAGATGCCTGACCCCAGCATCCCGGCGCATAATTCCGGCAGCCCCGCTAGCCTCCCTGGAAGGCCCTGCAACACCTTGGCGGCCCCTGCACCAGGTACCAGAACCTGGCCTCCCCGCGTGCCACCCCAGAAGAACCTGTGCAACCTGGGCGGCCTCTGCATCACATGGGAAGCCCCTGCGCCAACTGGGCTGCCCCTTCGCCAGGAACCAGACCCCGTTGTCCCCGCGAGCAACAACGGAAGTCCTTGCGCCACCTGGGGGACCCCTGCGCCACGTACCTGACCCCGGTGTCCTCGCGTGCAACGCCGGCAGTTCCTGCAATCCGTGGGCGACCCCTGCGTCAGGTACCAGACCCCGGCGTCCACGTACGCAACCCCGACAGCCCCTAGACACCTGGGCAGCCCCTGTGCCAAGTACCAGACCGTGGCATGCTTGTGCGCAACCACAGCAGCCCCTGCGCCACCTGGGCGGCGCCTGCATCATATAGGAGGCCCCTGCACCACCTGGGCAGCCCCTGCACCAGGTATCACACCCTGGCATCCCTGCGCACAACCCCAGCAACCCCTGCGACACCTGGGGGGTCCCTACGCCAGATACCAGACCCCGGCGTCCCCTGCGTGCAACCTCGGCAGACCCTGCACAACCTGAGCGGCCTCTGCGCTAGGTGTCAGACCCCGGTGTCCCTCGTACCACCCCAGCAGTCCCTGAACAACCTAGGCACGCCCTGCGGCCTCTGGGCAGCCTCTGTGCCACGTACAAGACCCAGATGTTACCGCGTGCAACCCCGGCAGCCACTGCATTCCTTGGGCAACACCGGCGTCCCTGCGCGCAACCCCGGCATCCTCTAAAACACATGGGCGGCCCCTGCATCACCTGGGCGGCCCCTGCGCCAAGTACCAGACGCCGGCATTACCACGCGCCAATCTTGCAGTCCTTGCGCTCCACTTGGGCGACCCCTGCACCATGTACCAGACCCCAGCATCTCCCTGCCCCGGCGTCACCGCGAAACACCCCGGCAGTCCCTGCCATCTGGGCGGCGCCTGCACTAGGGTCAGACCCTGGTGTCCCCGCGTGCCAAACCAGCAGTCCCTGCACCACCTTGGCGCCCCTACATCCCCTGGGCGGGCCCTGCGCCAGTTAAAAAACCCCGGTGTTACCGCGCTCAACCCCAGCAGCCCCTGCGCCACCTGGGCGACCCCTGCACCATGTACCACCCGCCAGCGTCCCCGCGTGTAACCCCGAAAGTCCTTGAGCCACATGCGTAGCCCCTGTGCTAGGTACCACACCACGGCATCACCGCCTGCAACCCGGCATCCTCTGCAACACCTGGGCGGCCCCTGAGACATCTGGGCGGCCCCTGCACCATGTAGGAGACACCGGCGTCCACGTGCACAACCACGGCAGCCCCTGCGCCTCCTGGGCGGCCCCTAAGCCAAGTACCAGACACTGGCGTCCCCTTGCGCAATCCCAGAATTCCCTGTGCCACCAGGGTGGCCCCTGCATCACATGGGCTGCCCCTGCGCCACCTGGGCAGATCCTGCACCATGTACCAGAACCCAGCGTCCATGCGCGCCACTCCAGAGGCCTTGAACCAACTGAGCAGCCTCTGCACCCGGTACGAGACCACGGCGTCCAAGTGCGCAACCTCGGCCACCCTGCGCCAACTGGGCTGCACCTGCCTCACATGGGAGGCCCCTGCGCCAGGTACTAGAGTATGGCATCCCCGCGCACAAACCCGGCAGCCCCTGTGCCACCTGGACATCCCCTGTGTCCCCTGGGCAGGCCCTGCGCCAGATACAAGACTCCGGTGTTACCGCGCACAACCCCGGCAGCCCCTGCCATCTGTGCTGCCCCTTCCCCAGGTACCAGACCTCGCCGTCCCCGTGTGCCACCCCAGCAGTCACTGCGCCACCTGGGCGGTCCCTGTGTCAGGTTCCAGACTCTGGCGTCCCTGCACGCAATCCCGGATGACCTTGCGCCACCTGGGGGCCCCCTGCGCTAGGTACCAGACCCCGGCGTCCTCGTGCGCAACCACGGAAGTTCGTGCGCCAGCTGGGGTCCCCTGCGCAAGGTAACGGACCCCGGCGTCCTCACGCACAACAATGGCAGTTCCTGCGCCACATCGGCGACCCCTGCACCAGATACTTGACCCCGGCGTCCCCGCACGCAACACCAGCAGGCTAAGAGACACCTGGGTGGCCACTGTGTCAGATACCAGACCCCGGCATACTTGCGTTCAACCCCGAAAGTCCTTGAGCCACCTGGGGGGCCCCGCGGCTAAGTACCAGACCCCGGCGTCACCGCGAGCTACCCCGGCAGGCCCTGTGACACCTGGGGAGCCCCTGCGCTAAGTACCCATCCCCGGCGTCCCCCACTACCACCCTGGAAGTCTTTGCGCCACCTGGGACACCCCTGCGCCAGGTACCTGACCCCGGCCTCCCCGCGCGCAACCCCAGCAGCCACTGCACCACCTGGGTGGTCCCTGCACAATATACCACACCCCAGCGTCCCCGCGTGCAACCACGAAAGTCCTTGACCCACCTGGGGTCCCCTGTGCTAGGTACCAGACCCCAGCGTCACCGCGCGCAACCCTGGCAGCCTCTGCGACACCTGGGCGGCCTCTACGCCATGTACGAGATCCCGGCATCGACGTGCGCAACCCCAGCAGCCCCTGCGCCTCCTGGGAGGCCCCTGCGCCAGGTACCTGGCTCCGGCATCACCCCACGCAACCCCGGCAGCCCCTGCACCCCTGGGCAGCCCTTGAACCATGTACCAGACCCCGGCATCCCCGCTTGCAACCCCAAAGTTCTTGAGCCCCCTGGGGTCCCCTGTGCTAGGTAATAGACCCTGCATCACCGCGTAACACCCCAGCAGCCCCTGCCACCTGGCGGCCCATGCGCTAGATCCCGGCGTCCACGCACACCACCCCAGCAGCCACTGAGCCACCTGGGCGACCTCTGCAACCGGTATGAGACCCCGGCGTCCAAGTGCGCAACCCCGACACCCATGTGCCACCTGAGCTGCACCTGCGTCACCTGGGCGGCTCCTGCGCCAGGTACCAGACCCCGGCATTATCGCTCGTACCCCGGCAGTCCCTGTGTTCCCTGGGCAACTCCTGTGCCAGGTACCAGACCCCAGCATACACGTACACAACCCCGGCACCCCTCACCACCCGGGCGCCCCCTGTGCCAAGTACCAGACCCCTGCATGCTGGCACGCAATCGCAGCAGCCCCTGCACCACCTGGGCGGCCCCTGCACCACATGGGTGTCCCCTGCACCACCTGGGCGGCCCCTGTGCCAGCTATCAACTCCGGCGTCCCTGCGCACAACCCCAGCAACCCCTGGGCCCCCTGGGCATCCCCTGCGCCAGATACCATACCCCGGCGTCCCTGCGCGCAACCCCGGCAGTCTCTGCGCCACCTGGGTGGCCTCTACACTAGGGGTCAGTCACCAGTGTCCCTGCATGCCTACTCAGCAATCCCTGTGCCACCTTGTTGGCTGCTGCGTCCCCTTGGCAGCCCCTGTGCCAAGTACTCGCGTGCAACCCCGGAAATCCTTATGCCACCTGGGGTACCCTGCACTAGGTACCAGACCCCGGCCTCCTCGCGCAAAACAATGGCAGTTCCTGCGCCACCTCGGCGACCCCTGCGCCACGGTCCTGTCCACGGCGTCCCCGCGCACAACCCCGGCAGACTATGCGACACCGGGGTGGCCCCTGCGTCAGATACCAGACCTCGGCGTCCACACGTGCGATCCCGAATGTCCTTGAGCCACAAGGGGGGCCCCAGCACCAGGTACAAGAACCCGGTATCCCCGCAAGCAAACCCGACATCCCCTGTACCACGGGGGCTTCCCCTGCGTCCCCTGGGTGGCCCCTGCATCAGAAGGGCGGCTCCTGCATCACCTGGGAAGCCCCTGCGCCAGGTATCAGACCCCGGTGCCACCGTGTGCAACCCTGGCATTTCCTGCGTACCCTGGGTGGCCCCTGCGCCAGGTACAAGACCCCAGTGTTACCACACGCAACCCCGGCAGCCCCGGCGCTCCCTAGGTGAACGCCTGTGCCAGGTAACAGATCCCGGGGTCCCTGCGTGCAACCCCGACAAGCCCTGTCCACCTTTGTGGCTTCTGCACCCGGTACGAGACCCCAGCGTTCAAGTGCACAACCCCGGCACCCCTGCACCACCTGAGCTGCACCTGCGTCACCTGGGCGGCCCCTGCACCAGGTACCCGATGGCGGTGTTACCGAGTGCCACCCCGGCAGTCCCTGTGCTCCCTTGGCGAACCCTGAGCCAGGTGCCAGACCCCGGTGTCCCCGCATGCATCCCCGGAAGTCCTTGCGCAACCTGGGGGTCCCCTGCGTCAGGTACCTGACCCCGGCGACCTCGCTCGCAAGCCCGGCAGTTCCATCGCCACCAGGACGACCTCTGCGCCAGGAACATGACCCCGGCGTCCACGTGCGCAACCCCGGCAGCCCCTGCGCCACCTGGGCGGCCCCTGCACCATGTACCACACCCCAGCGTCCCCGCGTGCAACCCGAAAGTTCTTGAGCCACCTGGGGTGCCCCTGTGCTAGGTATCAGACTCTGGCGTCACCGCGAGCCACCCCGGCTGTTCCTGCGCCTCCTGGGTGTTCCCTGCGACAGGTACCAGACCCCAGCATCATTACGCACAAACCCGGCAGCCCCTGTGCCACCTGGGCTTCCGCTGCCTCCCCTGGGCAGTCCCTGCATCAGGTACAAGTCCCCGGTGTTACCACGCGCAATCCCGGCAGCCCCTGCGCTTGGGGCGACGCCTGCGCCAGGTACCAGATCCCGGGGTCCCGGCGTACAACCCTGGAAGCCCCTGCCTACTGGGCTGCACCTTCAACAGGTATCAGAACCCGCCGTCCCCGCGTGCAACCGCGGAAGTCCTTGAGCCACGTGGGGGACCCCTGCGCCAGGTACATGACCCAGGCGTCCTCGCGCGCAACCCCGGCAGTTCCTGCGCCACCTAGGCGACCCCTGCACCATGTACAAGACCCCGGCATCCACGTGCGCAATCCCTGATGCCCCTGCGCCTCCTGGATGGCCCCTGCACCAGGTACCCGACCCCGGCGTCCTCGCCCTCAACCCCAGCAGTTCCAGCGCCACCTAGATGACCACTGCGCCAGGTACCTGACTCCGGCGTCCCCGCTGGCAACCCCAGCGCGAGGACGCCGGGGACTGGTACCTAGCGAAGGGGACCCCAGGTGGCGCAAGTACTTCCGGAGTTGCGCGTGACGACGCCGGAGTCTGGTACTTGGCGTAGGGACCGCCCAGGTGAAGCAGGTGCAGCCCAGGTGGTTCAGGGGCTACTGCAGTTGCTCTCAGGCATGCCGGGGTCTGGTACTTGGCACCGGGGGGGCCCAGGTGGCAAGGGGCTGCCGGGGTTGCGTACGTGGATGCGGGGGTCTGGTACCAGGCGCAGGGGTCACCCAGAGAGAGCAGGGACTGCCGGGGTGGCACGCGGTAACGCTGGTGTCTGGTACCAGGCGCAGGGGCTGCATCAGCTGGACAGCCCCTGCGCCAGGTACCAGACCCCGGCGTCACCGCAAGCCACCCTGGAAGGACCTGTGACACCTTGGCGGCACCTGCACCATGTACAAGATTCCGGCTTCATCGCGCGCAACCTCGGCAGCCTCTGTGACACCTGGGCGGCCCCTGCGACACCTGGGTGGCCCCTGTGCCATGTACGAGACCCCGGCATCCACGTGCGCAACCCCGGCAGCCCCTGCGACTCCTGAGCGGTCCCTGCGCCAAGTACCAGACCCCGGCGTCCCCGCGCGCCATCCCAGAAGTCCCTGTGCCACCTGGGCGGCCTCTGCATAACATGGTCAGCCCCTGTGCCACCTGGGCGGCTCCTGCACCATATACCAGTCCCCAGAATCCATGCTCTCCACTCCAGTGGCACTGAGCCACCTGGGCGACCTCGGCACCCGGTACGAGACCCCGGCGTCCAAGTGCGCAACCCCGGCCCCCCTGCGCCAATTGGGCGGCACATGCGTCACCAGGGCGGCCCATGCGCCTAGTACTAGACCCCGGCATCCCCGCGCGCCATCCCAGAAGTCCCTGTGCCACCTAGGCAGCCTCTGCAATACATGGGCAGCCCCTGGGACACCTGGGCGGCTCATGCACCATGTACCTGACTCCGGCGTCCAGGCGTGCCACTCCAGAGGCCTTGAGCCATCTGGGAGGCCTCTGCACCCTTATGAGACCCCAATGTCCAAGTTCGCAACCCCGGCCCCCTGCGACACCTGGGCTGCACCTGCGTCACCTAGGCGGCCGTTGCGTCAGGTACCCGACCCAGCCGTCCCCGCGCGCAACCCCGGCAGGCAATGAGACACCTGGGTGGCCCTTGCGATAGATACCAGACCCCTGTATCCCCTTGTGCAACCCCGAAAGTCCTTGAGCCACCTGGGGGCCTCCTGTGCTAGGTACCAGACCCCGGCGTAACTGCGAGCCACCCCGGCAGGCCCTGCAACACATGGGGTGTCCCTGCGCTAGGTACCAGACGCCAACGTCCATGTGCAACCCCGGAAATCCTTGCACAACCTGGGGGACCCATGCACCAGGTATCTGAACCCGGGTTCCTCGCACGCAACCCCGGCATTCCTGTGCCACCTGGGCGACTCCTGCACCATATACCACACCCCAGCGTCCCCGCGTGCAACCCCAAAAGCCCTTGAGCCACCTGGGGGGTCCCTGTGCTAGGTACCAGACCCCGGCATCACCGCGCACAACCCTGGCAGCCCCTGCGCCTCCTGGGAAGCCCCTGCGCCAAATACCAGACCCCGGCGTCTCAGCGCGCCACCCCAGCAGCCCCTGAGCCACCCGGGAGGCCTCTACACCAGTATGAGCCCCCCGCGTCCAAGTGCGCAACCCCGGCACCCCTGCACCATCTGGGCTGCACCTGCGTCACCTGGGTGGCCCCTGCACCAAGTACCAGACCCCGGCGTCCTCGCGCGCAACTCCGGATGTCCTTTCGCCACCTGGGGTCCCCTGCGCTAGGTACCAGACCCCGGCATTCTTGCGCACAACAATGGCAGTTCTGGTTCCACCTTGGCGATCCCTGCACCAGGTACCTGACCCCGGCGTCCACGTGCGCAACCCCGGCAGCCCCTGCGCCTCCTGAGCGGACTCTTCGCCAAGTACCAGACCCCGGCGTTCCCGAACGCCACCCAAGAAGTCCCTGTGCCACCTGGGCAGCCTCTGCATTACATGGGCGGCCCCTGCCCCACCTGGGCGGCTCCTACACCATGTACCAGATGCCGGCGTCCACGCGCGCCACCCCAGCAGCCCCTGAGCCACCTGGGCAGCCTCTGCACACGGTACGAGACCTCGGCGTCTAATTGCCCAACGCTGGCCCCCCTACGCCACCTGGGCTGCACGTGCGTCACCTGGGTGGCCCCTGCACCAGGAACCAGACCCCTGCCTCCCGCGTGCAACCCCAGCAGTCCCTGTGCCTCCTGGATGTCCCCTACGCCAGGTACCAGACCTCGGCATCCCCGCGCGCAAACCCGGCAGCCCCTGTGCCACCTGGGGGTCCCCTGCGTCTCCTGGGCGGCCCTTGCGCCAGGAAGAAGACACCGGCGTCCCCGCGTGCAACCCGAAAGTCCTTGAGCCACCTGGGAGGCCCCTATGCTAGGTACCAGAACCCGGCGTCACCGCGAAACACCCCGGCAGGCCCTGCACCACTTGGGCGGCCCTGCGTCAGATACCAGACCCCGGCATCCCCGCGTGCAACCCCGGCAGTCCCTGTGGCCCTGGGCGTCCTCAGCATCACATGGGCGGACCCTTCATCTCCTGGGCGGCCCCATGCCAGGTATCACACCCCGGCATCACCACGTGCAACCCCGGCAGTTCCTGCGCCACCTGGTCGGCCCCTGCGCCAGATACCAGACCCCAGGGTCCCCTCGTGCAAGCCCGAAATACTTGAGCCACCTGGGGGGCCCCTGTGCTAGGTACCAGACCCCGGCATCACCGCGAATCACCCCAGCAGGCCCTGCGCCAACTGTGTGGCTCCTGCACCACATACCGGACCCCGGTGTCCCCGCCTGCCACTCCAGTAGTCCCTGCACCACCTTGGCGACCCCTGCGCCAGGTACCAGACCCCGGCATCCATGCGCACAAACCCGGCAGCCCCTGTGCAACCTGGGCGTCCCCTGCGTCCCCTGGTCAGACCCTGGACCAGGTACCAGACCCTGCGACCCCTTGCGCAACCCCGGCAGCCCCTGCAACTGGATTGCCTCTTCACCAGGTAACAGACTCCGCCGTCCCCGCGCGCCACCCCGGCAGTCTCTGAGCCACTTGGGCCATCCCTGCACCAGGTACCAAACCTGGCATCCTCGCATGGAACCCCAGAATTCCTTTTGCAACTTGGGGTCCCCTGCGCTAGGTACAGACCCCGGCGTCCTCGCGCACAACAATGGCAGTCACTGGGCCACCTGGGCTGTCCCTGCACCATGTACCAGACCCCGGCGTCCTCGCGCACAGCCCCGGAAGTCCTTGTGCCCCCTGGGGGCACCCTGCACTAGTTACCAGACCACGGTATCCTCGCGCACAACCCTGGCAGTATCTGTGACACCTGGGCGAGCCCTGCGCCAGGTACCTGACCCCGGCGTCACCACGTGCAACCCCGAAAATCCTTGAGCCTTCTGGGGGGACCTGTGCTAGGTACCAGACCCCGGGTTCACCGCGAAACACCCCAGCAGGCCCTGCGCCACCTGGGCGGACCCTGCGCCAGTACCAGACCCCGGTGTCCCCGAGTGCAACCATGGCAGTCCTTGCGTCACATGGGCAGCCTCTGTGCTACGAGTCAGTACCCGGTGTCCCCGCGTGCCACCCCAGCAGTCCCTGCACCACCCTAGCGGCCCCTGTGCCAGGTACCAGACCCCGGCAACCCCGCGCGCAAACCCGGCAGCCCCTGTGCCACCTAGGCATCCCCTGCGTCCCCTGGGAGGACCCTGTGCCAGGTACCTGACCCCGGCATCCCCGCGCGCAACCCCAGCATGCTATGCGAAACCTGGGTGGCCGCTGCGCCAGATATCAGACACTGGCGTCCACGCGTGCAACCCCGAAAATCCTTGAGCCACCTGGGGGTCCCCTGTGCTAGGTACCAGACCCCTGCGTTACCGAGAAACACCCCATCAGGCCCTGTGCCATCTGGTCGGCCCCTGCGCTAGATACCAGACCCCGGTGTCCCCGTGTGCCACCTCAGCAGTACCTGCGCCTCCTTGGCGGCCTCTGCACCAGGTACCAGACCCCGGCATCCCCGTGCACAAACCGGGTAGCCCCTGTGCCACCTGGGCTTCCGCTGCGTCCACTGGGCGGCCCCTGCGCTATCTACAAGACCCCGGTGTTACCACCCCGGGAGCCCCTGAGCCACCTTGGCTGCTTCTGCACCCGGTACGAGACCCCGGCGTCCAAGTACGCAATCCCGGCACCCCTGCACCATCTGGGCTACACCTGCATCACCTGGGTGGCCCCTGCGCTAGGTACCAGATGCCAGCGTTACCGCACACCACCCCGGCAGTCCCTGCGCTCCCTAGGAGACCTCTGCACCAGGTGCCAGACCCCGGCATCCACGTATGCAACCCCAGCAGCCCCTCGCCACCTGGGCACCCCTGGTGCCAAGTACCAGACCCCGGCATGCCTGTGAGCAACCGCAGCAGCCCCTGCACAACTTGGGTGGCCCTGCATCACATGGGCGGCCCCTGCACCACCTGGGCGGCCCCTGCGACAGGTATCAGATCCCAGCGTCACTGCGTGCAACCCTGGCAGTTACTGCGCCACCTGAGCGTCCCCTGCGCCAGGTATCAGACCCAGGAAACATCACGCGCAAACCCGGCAGCCCCTGTACCACCTGGGCGTCCCCTGCGTCACCAGGGCAGCCCCTGCGACAAGTACAAGACCCCAGTGTTACCGCGCGCAACCCCGGCAGCCCCTGCATTCATTGGGCAATTCCTGCACTAGTTACCAGACCCCGAAATCCTCGCGCACAACCCCGGCTGCCATTGCACCACCTGGGTTCCCCTGCGCCAAGTACCAGACTCCAGCATCCCCGCGCACCACCCCAGCAGCACCTGAGCCACCTGGGCGGCCTCTGCACCTAGTACGAGACCCTGGCGTCCAAGTGCACAACCCTGGCAGCTCTGCGCCACCTGTGCTGCATCTGCGTCACCTGGGCGGCCCCTGCGACAGGTACCAGACCCTGGCGTGCCCGCGAGCCACTTCAAAAGTCCCTGTGCCACGTGGGCAGCCGCTGCATCACATGGGCAGCCCCTGTGCCACCTGGGCGGCCCTGCACCATGTACCTGACCCCGACGTCCCTGCGCACAACCCTGTCAACCCCTGCGCAACTTGGGCGGCCCCTGCACCAGATGCCAGATCCCAGCTTTCCCGCACGCCACCCCAACAGTTCCTGCGCTCCCTGGGCAAGCCCTGCCCCAGGTACCAGACCCTGGCTTCCAAGTCCGCAACCCCGCAGCCCATAGCCACCTGGGCGACCCCTGTGCAATGTACCAGACCTCGGCATGCCTGCATGCAACCGCAGCAGCCCCTGCGCCACCTGGGCGGTGCCTGCATCACATGGGCGGCCCTTGCACCACCTAGGCGGTTCCTGCGCTAGATTCCAGACCCCGCCGTCCCCACGTGCCACCCCAGCAGTCACTGCGCCACCTGGGCGGTCCCTGCACCCGGTACCAGATGCCAGCGTCCTCGTGCGAAACCCCGGGAGTCCTTGCGCCACCTGGGGGCCCCCTGGGCCAGGTACAAGACCCCGACGTCCTCGAGCAAAACCACGGCAGGTCCTGCGACTCCTGGGCGACCACGCGCCAGGTACCAGACCCCAGCGTCCCCGCGTGCAACCCAGAAAGTTCTTGAGCCATCAAGGGGCCCCTGTGCTAGGTACCAGACCCCGGCGTCACCGCGAAACACCCCAGCAGCCCCTGCCACCAGGGTGGCTCCTGCACTAGGGGTCAGACCCCGGTGTCCCCGCGTGCCACCCCAGCAGTCCCTGCTCCACCTTGGCGGACCCTGCATCCCCTGGGCGGCCACTGCGCCAGTTACAAATCCCCGGTATTACCGCGCACAATCCCAGCAGCTCCTGTGCTCCTTGGGCGATCCCTGCGCCTGGTACCAAAACCTGGCGTCCTCGCGCGCAACCCCGGTAGCCTCTGCGCCACCTGGGCGGCCCCTTCATTACCTGGATGGCCCCTGCGCCAGGTACCAGACCCCAGCATCACCGCGAGCCACCCTGGAAGGCTCTTCGACACCTTGGCAGCCCCTGCACCATGGACAACACCCAGGCGTCCACGTGCGCAGCCCCTGTTGCCCCTGTGCCTCCTGGGCGGCCCCTGCACCAAGTACCAGACCCCGGCGTCCTACCGCTCATGCCCGGCAGTTCCAGCGCCACCTGGGCTACCCCTGCGCCACCTGGGCTACCCCTGCGCCAGGTACCTTACTCTGGCGTCCCTGCGCACAACCCCGGCTGTCCCTGCGCTCCCTGGGTGACCCTGCGCCCGGCGACGGGTATTAGCGCAAGGGCCGCCCAGGTGACGCAGGTGCAGCACAGGTGGCGCAGGGGTGCCGAGGTTGCGCACTTGGACGCCGGGGTCTCATAACGGATGATGAGGCTGCCCAGGTGTCTCAGGGCCTGCTGGTGTGGTGTGCGTGCACGCTGGGGTCTGGTACATTGTGCAGGAGCCGCCCAGGTGGTGCTGGGGCCGTCCATGTGATGCAGAGGCCGCCCAGGTGGTACAAGGAATTCTGGGGTGGCACGCGGGACTCCGGGGTTAGGCACTTGGCGCAGGTGCCACCCAGGAGGCGCACGGGCTGCCCAGGTTGCGAACGTGGATGCCGGGGTCTCCTACATGGCGCAGAGGCCGCCCAGGTATCGCAGGGGCCGCCAAGGTGTCGCAGAGGCTGCCGGGGTTGCGCGCGGTGACGCCGGGGTCTGGTACCTAGCACAGGGGCCCCCCAGGTGGCTCAAGGACTTTCTGGGTTGCACGCGGGGATGCTGGGGTGTGGTACATGGTGCAGGGGCCGCCCAGGTGGCGCAGAGGCAGCCTGGGTTGCGCGCGGGGAAGCCAGTGTCAGGTCCATGGCGCAGGGGTCGCCTAGGTGGTGCAGGAACTGCCGGGGTAGCGCGCAAGGACACCGTGGTCAGATACCTGGCGCAGGGGTCCCCCAGGTGACTCAATGACTTCCGGGGTTGCACGGGGGGACACCGGGGACGGGTACATAGCGCAGGGACCCCCTAAGTGTCGCAGGGCCTGCCAGGGTGGCTCGCGGTGACGCCGGGGTCTGGTACCTACCGCAGGGGACCCCAGCTGGCGCAAAGACTTCCGGGGTTGCACGCAGGAACGCTGGGGTGTGGTATATAGTGCAGGGGCCACCCAGGTGGCGCAGGGGCTTCCGGGGTTGCGCACGGGGACGCCAGGGTCAGGTGCATGGCGCAGGGGTCGCCCAGTTGGGGAAGGAACTGCCGGGCTTGCGGGAGAGGACGCCGGGGTCAGGTACCTGGTGCAAGGGTCCCCCAGGTGGCGCAAGGATGCGGGGACGCCGGGGTCTGGTACCTAGCGCAGGTGCCACCCAGGTGTCGCAAGTCCTGCCACGGTGGCTCGCGGTGATGCCGGGGTCTGGTACATAGCACGGGGGCCCCCAAGGTGGCTCAAGGACTTTCAGAGTTTAACGCGGGGAAGCAGGGGTCTGGATTCTGGCGCAGGGGCCGCCGAGGTGTCGCATAGCCTGCCGGGGTTGCACGCGGGGAAGCCGGTCTCAGGTCCCTGGCGCAGGGGTCGCCTAGGTGGCGCAGGAACTGCCGGGGTAGTGCACAAGGATGCCGTGGTCAGATACGTGGCGCAGGGGTCCCACAGGTGACGCAATGACTTCCGGGGTTGCACGGGGGTACGCCGGGGTCGGGTACTTAGCACAGGGGCCCCCTAGGTGTCGCAGGGCCTGCCGGGGTGGCTCGCGGTGACGCCGGGGTCTGGTACCTAGCGCAGGGGACCCCAGCTGGCGCAAAGACTTCCGGGATTGCATGCGGGAACGCTGGGGTGTGGTATATAGTGCAGGGGCCGCCCAGGTGGTGCAGGGGCTTCCGGGGTTGCCCACAGGGACGCCAGGGTCAGGTCCCTGGCGCATGGGTCGCACAGTTGGCAAAGGAACTGCCGGGCTTGCTGGCGAGGATGCCGGGGTCATGTACCTGGCGCAGGGGTCCCCCAGGTGGCGCAAGGATGCGGTGATGCTGGGGTCTGGTACCTAGCGCGAGTGCCACCCAGTTGTTGCAGGTCCTGCCGCAGTGGCTCGCGGTGACGCCGGGGTCTGGTACATAGCACGGGGTCCCCCAGGTGGCTCAGGACTTTCGGGGTTGATCGCGGGGATGCCGGGGTCTGGATTCTGGTGCAGGGGCTGCCGAGGTGTCGCATAGCCTGCCGGGGTTGCTCGCGGGGATGCCGGGATCAGGTACCTGGCGCAGGTTTCCCCCAGGTGGAGCAAGGACTTCCTGGGTTGCACGGTGGGACGCCAGGGACGGATACTTAGCACAGGGGCCCCCAAGGTGTCGCAGGGCCTGTCGGGGTGGCTCGCGGTGACTCTGGGGTGTGGTATCAAACGCAGGGGACCCCAGTAGGCACAAGGACTTCCGGGGTTGCGCGCGAGGATTTCGGGGTCTGGGACCAGGCGCAAGGACCGCCCAGGTGGCGCAGTGACTACCGGGAAGGCGGGCTGGGACGGCGGGGTCTGGTACCTGCGAAGGGGCAGCCCAGTTGGCAGGGGCTACCGGGGTTGCGCGCTGGAACGCCGGGGTCTGGTACGTGATGCAGGGGTCTCCCAAGGAGCGCAGGGGCTGCTGGGTTGCATGCAGTAACACCGGCGTCTGGTACCTGGCGCAGTGGCCACCCAGGTGACGCTGGTGCAGGCTAGGTGGCACGTGGGTGCCGGTGTTGCGCTCTTGGATGCCGGGGTATCATACTGTGTGCCGTGGCCGCCCAGGTGGTGCAGGGGCCGCCGGGGTGGTGCGCCTGGACGCCAGGTTCTGAAACATGGTGCAGGTTCCGCCCAGGTGGCGCCAGGGAACGCCGGAGACTGGTACCTGGCGCACGGGCCACCCAAGTGACGCAGGTGCAGCACAGGTGGCGCAGGGGGGCCGGGGTTGCGCACTTGGACGCCGGCGTCTGGTATATCGTGCAGGGGCCGCCCAGGTGGCGCAGGGGCTGCTGGGGTGGCGCGCGAGAACGCCTGGTTCTGGAATATGGTGCAGGGGCCGCCCAGTTGGCGCAGGGGCTGCCAGGGTGCCCCGAGG